>VMBQ01002388.1:28980-56062 GCA_007657795.1 Dreissena rostriformis
CCCCCCCCAACCGCCTGCTGCCATACCCAAGTTTAATAATGAAAGAAATCCATGTCAAGCGCCCCCAATGTATAATATGACCCCCGTTTTTTTAATTTCAAAATGAAGAAGAAAAAAAATCAAGCCAAAACAAAATAACAAATCTCACCGAAAATGGTCACCATTTTACTATTGGGCAATCAAATAATCCGGGTCATTGGAAAGCTTAATTTTGTATTCAAAAGAGAAAACGTCCTTATGATAAGAAGCATGGGTAATTTAAAAAAAACTGGTTATAAAGCATAAAGCATATTCACCCCCAGAAATGCAGGCCACATGAAGCAGGGTGAGGCCAGTGTCCGTCACCTCATGGATGTTTTCCTTTGTAAGCAACGATATAACGTGGCCTGTATCACAACCACTGAAATATATTGCAAAAACGTTAATGACTTACTGCCATTGTCACTACAAAAACATATTTATCATTATGTCACATGCAGAATATATAAAATGCAACAGAGTAACCAGTTGCTGAAAGAGTTACTGGCAATAGTTATTGAAATTAGGTAACCGCTACATTGATTTATATAGCAACTTGACAATTTAAGAAAAATGGTCATATTTCATTCATTTTAATCGGTCTGTTTGGCAACACAATCAGTTTTGAACTTTCAAAACCAATACAAATATGATCTCTGGTATCAATATTGGAAATATGGAGAAGATGCGAAAGTCTTACGGACAGACTGCCAGACTGATAAACAGCTAATGGGCATTCCTATTCCTAAAAAATATAATAAACAGGCTTTTTTGGACAACACATAACCATTGCTTTTGTTTAAGAAAGAAGTGGTCTTATGCTTATTATGTCTGAATTTTATTTCAATAAAATCTAACAAAGTATATAACTACAATTCATATGAATTTGTTCTTCCAATTTTTATTATTATAAAGAGTTTTATTCAATTAGTTTTTCCCAAATCAGTGGAATTTTCAGGCGAACAAATTCCCAATTCCGAAATTGCATTTTTTCCCCAAATGGCTATGAAAAGGCCTGTAATGGGGCAGGGGCCCTTTGGATTGGCCTGCTAGAGAATGCCCCCGTCAGCCTATAGCAGAGCCTTTTTAATACCTGCAAGCCAGCTGAAGTTCTGACCATTCAGTTTGCAGCACTGGTCGAAGATCTTCACTGATGTGGGACCGAAAAAGTGAGTAACTCTCGCTGATCTTCTTCTTCAGTTCATCTAGAACAAAATGAGCCTCGCTCTAGAAAAATGGGGTTAAATGCCAGTGCTGCCCCAGTTTAGCCTGTGCAAGTGTGCAGTCAGCACAGGCTAATCAGGGACGACACGTTCCGCCTAAACTGGATTTTCGCTAAATAAACATTCCATAAAAGCAGAAAGTGTAGTCCCTGATTAGCCTGTGGGGAGTTCACAGGCTAATCTGGGACGACACTAAATGCACATGCATTAAATCCCATTTTCTCAAAGCAAACTCAAAAAAAATATTAGGCATTAATATCTGTGTATCATTTATCATAATTAAAACAGTCTTCACAAATGATGAATGTGTTTCTGAAATCAGAACATATCCTCGACTTAACATCTTTGGTATCTGTTTGTCATTGGCACATTGGCAGGTCAAATATAATATTTAAACAAGAGATGTGTTTGTCAGAAACACAATGCCCCCTACTGCGCCGCTTTGAAATAAAATTTCTATTTATCATTAGGCAGGTATAGAAATTATCTCCCTTTAAAGCTTATTACTTCTCTTGGATTGTGTTTTTTGACATTTGACCTTGAAGGATTACATTGACCTTTCACCACTCAAATGTGCAGCTCCATGAGATGCACATGCATGCCAAATATGAAGTTGCTATGTTCAATATGGCAAAAGTTATGACCAAACTACATTGGTTTAAGTTTTGGACAGACAGACAGAATGACAGACAGACCAAAAACAATATACCCCCCCCCCTTCTTTGAAGAATGGGGCATAACAAAAAATAAAAAATGCTCAGATGTATTATGCTTGCTAATATTTTTTTTAATCCATGTTGAACAAGTATCCAACACAACTATATAATGTACAACTGTCATCATTCATGGCTGCCAAAACTGCTTTTGAACCATTCAGTTTTGTAACATTAAAATATATTTGTCACATTAATTGACTTATTGCAGAAGCCAAACTGTGGGTAGAAAAATGTAAGGAAAATTGTTTATACATTTTTGTAATACAAAGAGTACATGTGTCAGAATAGTTTTTAGAAATATATTGATTTTTCATGTTTTATGTATGATGTATATCTACCTGTTTTTGTCAATTGACGGTTACAAGCGGGTCATAGCAAATGTTTAAAACTATGATGAAGTACTGGCGTGATCATGTGTATAATATGTAAATAAATGAAATGTTCAAAAGAAGGTGAGGTTCAAGAAGAGGTACCTAAAATAGTTAGACCTTTTTGAACATTCTTGACAAAGTCGGGCTGTCTAAATTAGCTTGACATGTATAAATAGAAAGTCTTACTCAACATATACTCATTTTTATTATTTAAATGCATGGCGCTGGCCACATTAGAGTGTATCCGAATTATGACAATATCCGGTATATTACCAGTACAAAAATGCACTGATAGTGCATGTTTACCTGCACAAGAAATATTAGGCCTTGATTTATAGTTTCCCATTTTGATACGTTTTCATGCGGAATTCTTTCATTTACGAAAAATTATAAACAGCCCTCGAAAAGGTCTTTTTTAACACTTTCCTCTTCATTCTGTTGTTGTTGTTGTTCATTCTTCGGCCCCAAAAAATAATTGAGACATGATATTTGCAAACGTTATAGTTTTCACTTGCGACAAAATAATTTCAGTTAACTTATTTTCTTATAACATATCTTCAGTTATTACGTCGTTGTGGAATTGCCTGCAGTAAAGATAATGACACGTGGGTCATTCTTAATTTAACCGCAATGTCATGAGTAAATGGAAACTTTGACAACTTTAACACTTCCTGTTTAAAACGGTGTTGACAACACTTCAACTTCAAGTTCAATAGTGCTCAGCTTAGTTTTCTTTATTAAAACGTCAATTATTTCGGCTTAAAACGTTGATGTTTGATGAATAAAATAAATTCAACGATAACGTGAATCATTTATTGTTCTTTCATATCTCCCTGATTACATTATGATTGAATGGTACATGAAAAAAACAGATTGTCACATTTGACTGTTTGAATTGATAAAAGATACAATATAAACAAGGAAGAACTACTGAAATCATGACATTATGTGTAATATTTGAAAGCAAAAATTTGTCAATACCATTGATGCTGTGGACTTGACGTGTAAAGATATTTATTTATAAACATAATTAAATGAATTTATCATTCACGTAATTAATTACATGCTTTATTAATTTAAAAATGGGATAACTAGTAATCAATAAGAAGTTCATTTCACAGTGACATATTATTTGATATCTTTCGTATTCAGTGCCTTGTAAAGAATGAGCCGCTGACAATGTACGTATATTTGAGGAATGAGGGACAAATTGTTAGAGTTCCTAGTGTCACTTTAAAGGATTGCCATCGACCAAGTGTGGGAACATATGTTGAGGAAAGGATCGAGCCCGCCCTCTGGTACAAGGTTCTGATTCTTGACTCGATCTACATAGACTGTGATAACAGAGTCATATACTGGAACTGCCATAGAGATGAGGAATCCGGTACAATGCACGCTACGCCATCATTTGAACTAACACCGGGGAAGCTTTCAACATACTATCATGATAAAGGTTTGTATTACACCAGTGGTACTGTTTTATATTTAATTGTAGAAGTAAAAAACAAACATGGAATTGAGGACCACTATCCCCAACCTCAGGCGTTGTCACATACTCTCACATAATCGCAGGTCTATGGACCTGTGCTTTAGCAAAATTTAATGGGAAGGGCTGTAACACAGTCAGTGCTACCAGAATGTTACTGTTTAAATTCTTCGCATTACTTAACATGTATTCATTATACTTGTATATCAGTAATGTCATAAGGGGTTATAATTTTTAAAAAATCTTATCCGCATTGTTTAATTTTCATTGTTGTTTGTTCGAGTGAGTAATATATATTACAAGTACAAATGTGCATATAGCCCAATACCTTTTCATGGAAATGTTTTCCTATTTATATTAACATTAATCCCTTATTGTACCTAAGTACCTCACCTTTTCTTAAAATACTGGCTTTATAAGTTCATATGAACACTGACTCTCATTCTACAAATTGTATAAATGTGTTTTGTTAAAAGATTAATTTTTTTTGCAGAAAAAATATTCCGCGATGGGCAGCTATATGACTTCGATCCGAACGTGGACGAGATGTTTGAAACAAGCCGGAACATAAGCAGAGATTTAAATCCAGATTTGATAGACAAAGAAGGGAATAGAAAGTGCTATGAAGAGTTGTTAAAGTTACTACATGTGTTTATTTTACCAGAAGTTTGTTTTTACCCAAAGGATAGACCCATAGTTGAAAGCGTTCTTTCTGAAATGGAAAAAGTACATGAAGAAATTGAAGAAGCCATTGAGTATAAAGATCGAATGAAAAAAAATACAGAAAATTCATTATGGAAGTTAAGGCATAAAATTCTGCAGACTGAAGAATTTTCTAGCCAAAGATATGTTGCCTCCCTTCCTGATAGTTTTCTCAAAGTCTTTCTGCATCATTTAGACAAAGAGTTGAAGAAGTTGAATGAGTCGTTACTTCAGAACGAGAAAGAAATTAAACTATTCAGAGATTCAGAAATTAAAAAAGATCTGTCTAAATTAGAACAGGCGAGGAAAGAGCGTGATGGCATATTGGAATCCATCACAAAGGCTACAACTGCAAGGGAGGAAATCAAGAATGTTGTTTTGAGAGTTCACGTAAAAAATAAGAGGTTTTCACGTACCATAACAAAGCAGTCTGAATTTCATCAGTTGTACATGGAAGTGAGTAAAAAAGTTGATGTTTTGAGTGGGGAGATAAAGGACAAGATATATGCAAAAATCAAGGTTTCTAGCGTTAGAGAAGCCGTGTTGTTGACAATGAAAGAAATAGACACTGATGGCCGGTCATTTGGTTTTAATAGAAAAAAGGGTTCATTTGAAACTGAAACTGACCTGTTTGACCCAAATAAACTTCCTCCAGACTGGGCTACACTTAATGATAAGGTCAAAACCTATCTTATTGTAAAACCAGTTGGCTACCGCACTAAGTATGAAAAGTTTTGTGAGCGAATTAAAAACCAATGTCAACGTTTGGTTGGAGAAACAAAATTATTTACTGGAATGGCCGACTTGGTGGAACCTCTTTCTCCTGAAACGGAAGATTTTATTAATATTATTGGTGACGAAAGTGTCAGAAAGCGATCCATAATGGCTCCAAATTCTCCACCTGTTGCAGTTAAGGAAGTGCTAAGAAGGGAGCGCAGTTTTTCAACAAGATGGTCAATGGGAAGCATATCAAGGGCTGACTGTGAAAGAATTTGTAAAGATGTGACTAAGCACATCGAGCAGATGGCGTATGATCTGGCACTTGAAATTCAAGGAAGCCAGTGTCAACAGCTTCAACAAAATTTTGTGAACAAGGTATACATTTGCTATGAACAGCATGTGTCCGAAGAGTTGATGCCGATTCTGTGTGATTTGTATGAAAAGAGCTACAGAGCTCAATGCTACAGTCTTTCGGAATGGCTAAAAAGATATTCAGCCTCCGATGTAGGCTACGGCGAGGAGACATTTAGAAAATTGGTGGAGAATCCGTTGGACCACAGTCTTACACGTCCAAGAAGTGTGTATGTAAATAACCCGTTTTTGGACGTTAAACATGACAGAGCAAAAGCAAGGGCGACCACTGGCTACGTCAGTATGACTGGACTGCCCATTGATCAGCTATATACTGATCAGCAGGATGACTCGATGCCCTTGTCTTTTATCGGAGCATTTGCCATGGGTCTGGAGGAATATCTACAAATGGACCATGGTGGTAAAGTTCATACGCCCAATCTCAGTGAAAGCACACCTTCATCCGCTTTCACTCAGGAAAACCAGCATGATAGTGTCTTTGAAGAGGAAAGTGTAAGCCGCATGACTGAAGATTCAAACACTGAAGATCAGCTTCAGGAAGTCGGTGAATATTATGAAGGGATTCCTCCTCAGGAAACAACTGTCAATAAGCACCATGCTGAAGTAAGTGCAAATGGTGCAGGTGATCCAGTACACATTGTTGTGGAAGATGAAACTATTTACAAAAGGGCCAACGGAACAGGTGATTCTGAAGAAGTTGTTATGAGGCAACACGATCAAGACGTTCCGGAAGTCAGTAATCTGCAAACATTACGAGATAGGTTTTACCAAATGTTTGACAAGTTTTATACGATAATTGACGATGAGAACGCGGCCAATACTCTGTTCAGTAAATTACGGAATGTAACAAGAGCAATCAAATTCATCGAGGAGCAGATTTCTAAACACCAGACTACACGGACAGATTTGTGTGCTGATGACTTTCTAGATGTTCTTCTTCTCCTATTGCGTAAGCTTGAACCGCAAACGTTTCTGCAGTTGTATGCACACCTGAATCTTCTCATTCATCTCAGTCCCCAATTCATGCAGGGAAACGCCCACGACTATTCTCTTGTTACGATCAGCGTGGCTTATCAGCATCTGTTTGAACAGCAGCTGCTGCATAAGAATTCAGTGTCTATATAGTTGTACATCAAGGCTTTTTTTTCCTTCTTAGAATGGCTGTTTTTCTTAACCCTTTGCATGCTGGGAAATTTGTCGTCTGCTAAAATGTTGTCTGCTAAATTTCTAAAATTAGCATTTTCTTCGATTTTTTTCAAAGAATACTATCAGAATAGCAAACAGTTTGGATCCTGATGAGACGCCACGTTCTGTGGCGTCTCATCTGGATCCAAACTGTTTGCAAAGGCCTTCAAAATCCGGTTCCAGCGCTCAAAGGGTTAATATTGATTAGTTTGCAACTCAAATTTCCACAATTTCCAAAAGTTCGCAACTCATCTTTTCACAATGTTGAAAATTTTGTGACTTATTTTTTTTTTCCACAATTTTCAAAAGTTGGAGACTATTTTTTTCCCAAATTTTGGAGCAAGAGGCCGCTTCACAAAGACGGGAGCAAAATGTATGTAATTTTCTGTGATTGTTTGTGTATTTTAACATGACATTTAGCTGGTACCAACTTTCTCTTTACCAAAACAGCTATATATTTTTTTGCAAAAAAATTATTTCTATATCTCTGTGTTTTATTTTCCACTAAAACTTGATTTCCTTTGATTTTCTATAGTTGAATCTGTATTGACACATGAGTAGGTACTCATTGGTAGTATTTGTTATCTTGTGTACCTTGTTTCCCATTAAATACAGCAATTACAATTTAAGAAAAAATTATAACAAATAATTTGACCTTTGTATGGGTTACATTTTCTTTCACACATTATTTTGTGGAGAGGGTGGCCTTGGACCAATACATTAATAGTTGTATTAATCATATTAACAATGTTTTAAATGGAAATGCGTGTAATATTAAATATATAAATATACAACACATGCTGTATTGAAAACATATCATGGTGATAATATGATCCCTTGTATGCTTAAGTTCCCTTTTGACAAAATAACTGCCACCCTGTCCATTTGCAACCCTAGCTGGAGCACTGAAAAAGCACAGGGAATTGAATTGCAATATTTAAAATTTCTATTGCAATACGATATAATGTCTTGGAATATCATTGGAGTACATTCACATTAAAATAATATATACAGTAGACTTGTGTACAATTTTCTTTCCAGTTTTTGTATTTGTTAATGTTACAAAGTCTTTCATGGAATGGTGTTCAAATTATGGTGCCAAAACTATTATGAATTTTTCTTTAAAAAAAATTAATGACTAATATCTTTTTAAGTTATATAAAATTCAATGCTCATCGTGTTTATGTTCATTACTAACAAAAGTTAAAAATATGTGTATATACATGTACCGGTATATATATTTCAGTATCTATAATAACCTTAATGTTTGTACTAAATGTAAAGCGAAAAACCTTATAAGGGCAATTTTATTTCTCTTTAATGTTTATGTCAACTTAGATTCAATATCATTTGACTTACATTTTATCAAAAACAAATCTTGTTTAAAGGGACTTGTTCACAGTTTTGCAAAATGACAAATTTCAAAAAGACTGTCATAGATTGAGAAAATAAATGTATGCATTATATATTAAATTCAAAAAAGCAAATTAACTTGACTAGAATAAAATGTTTAAAATATATGTTCATTTATTGATAATCATCAATTGAAATCAGAAAAAATATTAAATAGTTTGTAACGCATTTCATCGGTAATTAAGCAAAAAGGTGTATTACCATTCAAAAGTCTGTGTGGTGCATTGGTAGCCCATAGCCTTTTTCGTTCCAGAGGTCCGTATTCAAAACGCAGGACAGGCACATTTTTTCCTTGTTATTATAATTATTTAAAACCGGAAAATATATTACAGTTGGTTAGTTAATTCATTTTATGAAGAAAAAAATATGTGGAAGTTGCTTTAAATTGATCAAATAAATGATGGCTTCAATGGTGCATTAACGGCTATAAAGGTGCAATTTGTAGTCGTATACAATAACAAATATTGCGTTTGTATTTCTATGATGATCTTTAGATTCAGAAGCAGACTTATATTGTTTCTGACTAAGTAATTACTTTGCTACGCTCATACAATCATTTGTTATATGGATAGGCTTAAAAAAAGGTTTGTTTCAAGGTTCTTAACCTAATCCTGAAAATTGTTATGAAATTTAAGATAATGCTATTTGGTTTTAATACCCTTGGCAATCATAAGTGTCTATCTGTAAGTTAATATGTACGATCTGCCCACATAAAATGTTATACGTTTGGGCAATATTAAAGCTACCTCACCTTTTCTCAAAAGATTAAATTAAAAGTTGAATTCATGCCCAATGATTCACAAATTCCTGAGTTGTGTGCCCTTGAACATAGCTGGCAAAGCTCTGTGGGAGATTTAGTCATGTTTGTGACAAAGCTCTAGTTGTTGCTATTTCATCGGTGGTTTAAAAGGAGATGTTCACAGATTGGAAAATTGATGATTTTTCAAGGTTTGTCTTTATATGTAACCATGATAACTGCTGTTAAAAGATCCCCTTGTTCTACATATTTTGACTGTTTTGACGATCATTGCTTTCTTTGATTTAACACATGTACTGCCATAAACAAATCTGTATTTCTCAACCTATAAATAATGCATTTTGATTCATTTTAAAATTGAATGATCAACATGTAAAAATATATTTGTTTCATCATAGTGTTACTATCTGATCAAATTTGTATCTTTGCTTTTTTGCATTGTGCATCTTCATGAATATTTTTATATATAAATTATGGTATTGAAAATAGTGTATTTTATAAAATTATACTGTGTATTTTATTCTTTAGATTTTATGAGATTACCCTGCTGACGGGCAAACTATTCTATAAATATTTAATTTTTAATTTGTATGCCCCTTCTTTCCAAAAAGAGGGGGTATATTGTTTTTGGCCTGTCTGCCTGTCATTCTGTCTGTCTGTCTGTCCAAAACTTGAACCAAAAACTTTAACCTTGGTTAAAGTTTGGTCATAACTTTTGCAATATTCAAGATAGCAACTTGATATTTAGCATGCATGTGTATCTCATGGAGCTGCACATTTTGAGTGGTGAAAGGTCATGGTCATCCTTCAAGGTCAAAGGTCAAAAAACAAAATCCAAGGGAAGTAATAAGCTTGAGAAGGGAGATAATTTCTAAACCTGCCAAATGATAAATATAAATTTTATATCAAAGCGGCACAGTAGGGGGCATTGTGTTTCTGACAAACACATCTCTTGTTTGGTTTACAGTTGTGTAACATTTCCTTTGAAGAATGGTTATGTTTTCTAATGTCCCAATTCAGAAAAGTGTTTTGTTTCGTTTACAAATTCTGACTAGTGTATAATGTATTACTATTAGAACAAAAAATGAATATCATAAATTACATGCTTTAATTGCATCCTACATGTATATGCATACTCCATTCTGTTCGTGCATGTGTTCGTATTCATTACACAAGATAAATGACAGCATGACAGTTAGTTCATCTATTTAACCTTTTACTTTTTATTATTTTAATATTCTTTATTTTTCACAACGTTTTTCAAACTTATTTTTGCTTTGAAAAGTATAATATATATGTATTGTTGTTTCTAAACAGTGCATTCTTGTTGCTATTTTTGCACACACAAAAAAGATAAATAATTTTATCCTTTTATAAACTATTAAATCTTCGTTTTCTGCGTGGAAATATACTCAGATATATTTTATAAAACATTGGTTTTTATTATAAAGAGTCACCTGTGGAGACTCAGATTTACCTTAAGTTACTTTTTGTATTCACACAAGATAAGATGAACGTATGCATTTTAAACTGTTATAATCTGTGATCAAAGTAAGATTTTTGTTAAGAGGTATTGTATTAAATACAAACACTGTTGGCCAGTATAGAGGAATATGTGAGCTTGTAAAATGGAAGAATGGTACTGCACCGGTCTGCTATTCCTATTTTATGGTGAAGTTCACATCTTTTCAGTATAATATGTGTACGTCAAACACGTTTTAAATATGGTAATATAAAGTATTATAACGAACAATCGGACCTGTTATATGAACGCTGACCATGCTATTATATTCATTATAACTTGAAGTTGTGAAGAAGTTGAAAGCATTCAGGTCTGGGCTTTTTGTGAAAAGATATATACATGTACATGTATTTATTTAAAACTCACCGGAAATTAATGTAAATCTTGTACTTTTTTATATTTGCACACGTTATTGACATTTTATATTGTATATTTGTTTTATATACCCATACATCGTTTATTAAATATTTGATTGATCCATGAGTTATTTCAACTTCAACTGCTCAATAGTTGAACATAATTAATGACGCGCACGGCTGTTTAAATAAGGCTTTGACTGTTTTGCAAGACATACATGGGTCTTAGTTTAAACCTATTTATTTTAGATCGATTGCATTTAAAGTACTTGCTACTTATTTGCAACGCTCTCGAGTCCGTTTCCTGGGTCTAGAACCAGTACTTGGTGTATTTGGGGAAGAACGCTCCCACAGTGGGGATCGAACCCGTGACCACCCGGTCGCTAGGCGGACACGACCTCCATACACCACGGCGACCTAACATACATTGGTCGGAGTCCCCGACCGCTGACAACCAAATATCAATTAAAGATTGTGTTAATGTTCATTACCTTCATGTAACCCTTTTTCTGTACATAGTATTATGTGTCTTTACATAATGAAATTCCATGTCAATGTTCACAGCTTTATTAAGGTAAAGGTTCAACTATTTAACATTCAGAATGACGTCGTACATGTATGTGTTTACCAAGTATCTTAATTCCGTCTTGTATGTACACGCATAGTGGGACGTTCGGATGGCAAACCTATTGGCCCTTTTGGTGAAACAGCGGAAGGAGACTAAACACTACTCACACATCTTAGACATTTTGACAATCTTCAACGAGATAATCACACTGGTTAAAACAAACTACCGGTATTTGCGAAACGATTAGCTACCAAGCACACATATCTGCTGTGAAATCATCAGTTCTTCCCTGTAGATTTGATTGATAGCCACTAAGGTGTTTAAACATATTCAGGGTATATTGATAACCGGGACAGATTATTTTTAAGAAACGTGCAGTAATAATTGTCGCCAGAAATGCTATGTGACTGTTTGTTGTGCGTGTTGAAAACTGACTTAAAATTATGCTGATAATAGAGATAAAGTTCCATAAATATCTATGACACTAAACGCATGAGCATTTCTCGTTGTAAGGTCAATAAAGTCATTGATTTCTAAATGAATAATGAATTGTCGAACCAATCTCGTCGTATGGTCTATAGAGAAGTGCTCAAACGGGTACCAGAAAATACACGAATCCGTGGGTCTTTATTTATTTTATTTTTCCGTGGGTCAAAAAAACAACCGAGTCCGGATCAAAGTGTCTGCGAACGATACCGGTTCGAGTCGCTTGTGACGAGGTAGAGAATTAAATGTTTAAAGTGAAGATAGATTTTTTTTAAGTGTAGTAAAAGTATATCCTTTATCATTTTAAGCATTTTTTCTGTTCCAAATATTCGTACATAAATAGAAGAAACGCGCCAATATCAATCAAGTCGAGTATAAATTCAAATCCAAAAATGGCGACGTTTTAAAAACGAAACTTGTATATAAAAATTAATCGACTTCAGAGTTAAAACGGCATTTTGAGGTAACAGTTACAGTTGTTTTGGCTTCTCCCATTAACGCAAGAGAAGCTTTTCTGTTGTTTGATAAAAAAAAATCTTTTTAAAGGTCATAGAGGCTTTCTCAAAGAAACACTGTCAACCAAATCTTATAGTCAGGCCACTACTTGTACGTATCCACGTATTTATATATGGGTTTTGCCGTTTAAAGGGACTGTCCACTAGATTTTGGCATGTATTGAAGCTTGTCATTAAATGCTTTAAATGCTTTATATTGATAAATTTAAACATTTGAACTAAAAATCTCCAGTAAAAAAAAACAACAAGAAAACAATTTAAAAAAAGGAAAAAAAGTAACCCTCAACAGGGCTCGAACCACTGACCCTTGGATTCCTGGAGTCCTGGAGTAAAAAGCTACCAGCCTAGACCACTCGACCATCCACGCTCATGTTTGTAGTGGATGTATTGTTTAGCTATATGAGCAATCCTCGTTGTTTCCCAAAATATCGTTTCGCGTCGATACGACGTTTTATCTGTTGGACGGCCCCTTTAAGCTGATCGTCTCCCCTCTTCACCACAGGATAACAGAATCTCCAGGCTGTTGTATAGCAAATAAAGACATTAAACTTCAATATTAAGCATTGATTTGCCAATCTTTCTAATGATTGCACGTGGTCGCCGTGGCGTAGTGGATATGGTATCCGCCTAGTACCGGGAGTTCACGAGTTCGATTCCCATTGTGGGAGCGTTCTTTAAATCTGTCCCAATGACACCAAGTACTGGTTCTAGTCCCAGGAAACGGACTCGAGAGCGTTTCAAATAAGCCTTAGGCTTTCGATGCAATCGAGCTAAAACTAAATAGGTTTAAACTAATGCTTGCACTGTAAGAAAAGCCGATATTAAACTGCGTTTAATGAACGTTGCTTTAAATTATTGCAAAATACGCACTGTATTAATACATACATTCCTCCTATTGATGCATTGATGAAATATGAATATCTTACAGTCACGAAGGTTTATTTTGCACTTGCTCACTCTCATTTTGGATAAAATCCAGCTATTTGAGTCGTGTTCTGAGAAAATTGGGCATAATGCTTGTGCGTAATTGTCATCCCGGATTAGCCTGTGCAGTCCGCTATGCATGATGAGTAATCAATTTAAATCAGAGATCAATGAACTATTTACAATGTATACCGACTACTCAAGATTTGAAACGGTGTTAAAGAGTTAAAGGGGCATATCAACGGTATTTCCCATACATATAAAACCTCAAACAATATCTTAAACTCTTAAACAACACACCTCCAGTGTGATTCGATCTCGAGCTTACAAAAAAGTGCACTTTTTAAGGTAAATTTTCAAACACTACAACGCCTTTTTTAATATTGCATATATATATATATATACAGTGCTCCAGCTAGGCCTAAATTGAAGGGCGCCCCGCCCTGCCCTCCCGAACCTCCTTCCTGCCCTCCCGAACCTCCGCCCTGCCCTTCCTAGGGCCCCCCCTGCCCTTAATTTTTTTTTTTTATTTTTTTNGGCAAAAACTGACGTCGAAATGTATCACGACCGTGTTGAAAAAAGAATTGAGGACACAGATGGTTCGAAAAGGAAATTGGAAAAGGCGCTTAGAAGAAAAAGAGAACACATTCTTGAAACTGGACGGTTTGATAGCCAAATGTACGTTTCGACTCTACACGATGACTTTCTGCAAATATTGTTGAAACACATCTGTAAAGACATAACTTTATGGAATGAGTATTTAGAAGCAAAAGAAAAAGTGATACAACCATTAAGAGATTCTGCAAACGAAACGGACATTCAAACGTTGAAAAAAGCAAGGTCAGAACGAGAAATTGTCGAGAAAGCCGTAAACAGGTATATAATAGCGCGAGAAGAAATAAATAACGTGCTCTGTAGAAGTCACGTAAAGAGGAAATTCCGACGACAAATAAACAGACAATTGGATGAACATAGTGCTTATGTTAAGGAAGCTAAGTCGATAGATGAGTTAAATATATCTATAAGAGACTTGATTTATTCGAAAATCAAGATCTCGAGTGTAAGGGAAGCTGTTTTGTTAACTATACAAGAAATTGACTCAGATGGTCAGTCGTATGGTTTCAATAATAAGAAAAGTGCGTTTGAAAATGAAACCGATTTCTTTGATTCTCGTGCCAGTAAATTGCCAAAAGAATGGTCGACCCTGGACGAGCAAGTGAAAGAGGTGTTGAATAATGAAATCCTAAAAACCAAGTATACCACGTTTTGTCAAAGAATTAAAGATCAATGTCGACGCTTGGTGCGGGACAAAGAACTATTACGACCGTCATTTCTTGAACCTTTAACCGAGTCGATGAAAGAGTTTATTACAACGGTCGGAAATTCTAGCGTCGACAGACGTGCCTCTAAATCTAGGAATAAATCGTTCACACCGTCTATTGAGACTATTGGCGTTGAAAAGCGAGAACGAAGTTTCTCCTCAACTTGGTCAAAGGGTAACATTTCCAGAACTGACTGCCAACGCATATGTAAAGATATCAGCAATCATATATTGGAAATGGCCGAGGAAATTTCAAAAGAATTTTCTTATAGTCAGCAAAACAATTTCGTGAATAAGGTTTACGTGTGCTACGAGCAAAACCTTGCGGAAGAGTTAATGCGGGATCTGTGCGACGTGTACGAACAAAGCTACAGAGGTCAATGTTCTAGTTTGGCCGACTGGCTGAAAAGAAATTCTGTACCTGTGGGTCATTTAGAAGAGGAAATTTTACGTAAATTCCGTTGTTCTTCTTTAGATAATGATGACGACGTTAACGACGATGAAAAAGCATCTGAGGGGAATGGTTATAAAATGCGCATGGGAAGATCGTCAGAAGATACGACTGACGCAGAATGTTCGCAACAAGAAGATCTAGCTCAGTCATTAATCAGAATTCTTGACGTTGCTATGATGGAGGGTAAAGAAGACAGATTTGTTTGTGGACCAGAAACAGACGAGATTCTGTCTCAGGATATGGATACATCGATCGGATGTTCAAATGACATTCCAAATTACGGTAGTGCTAGTGGGGTAGACAAAGTGTCGTCATCGGCAAACCAGTCTATTGAAACGCATACATATGTTAGTGAACTGGATTTGTTGCGGAGGGAATTTTACAAGATGTTCGAGCATTTTTACGAAATAGTTGACGAGGAACAAGTGGCAGTTTCATATTTCAGCAAATTGCGTATATTTACAAGAGCAGTAAAATATATCGAGGAGCAGATTTCAAAACACCAGACTACGACGGCTGATCTTTGTGCGGATGACTTCCTAGATGTACTGCTTCTCCTGTTGCGAAAGCTTGAACCACACAAGTTCCTGCAGTTGTACGCACACCTGAACCTTCTCATTCACCTTAGCCCCCAATTCATGCAGGGAAACGCCCACGACTATTCTCTTGTTACCATCAGCGTGGCTTATCAGTACCTCTTTGAACAGCAGCTGCTGAATAAAACCCCCAAGTCATAGGGTTCTCTTGTTACGTAATAAAGGGGACATGACATTAATGTGTGCATTTGAGCGAGTAAAATACCCATTTAGTACCTTGTTAAGGAAACAATATTCTCACTAAATAAATCATACTGACCGTGATGAGTTTGCTGTTGTGCATTTACATCTTTTTCAGCTGTTTTTGGAAACTGTAAACTGCTGAGTAATGAATATTCAACATATTTGAACCTTTTTATCTTTAGTTAGAAGATCTTAGTCTCTTTGCATATTGTTGATTATGTTCCCGATGTTTAAATGATCTGTTTATTTGTTAGCTCACCTGAGCTTTAAGTACCCAAAGGGTTTCGTCAGTCAACGTGCGCTGTCCGTCGTCCTTTTCCGTTATCAATTGGTTACCCACCAATACAAATTAACTAGTCGTACGTTAGCGGCTCAGAGTCATGTACGACATATCTATGCAATCTGTAAAATTGTGTTCTCTTTTAATGATAAATTACCTCGTTTCGTCATGTTTCAACCTTTAGCGTTAACGCATTTTAGAACTATATTGGGTTCCATTGAAGTATTTTTTAATAATTTAAAAGTATCGTATAACGTTAATTGTACCAGTGTTATTATAATATAAAGATTTTTTTGCGTCGGTTAATGACTTTTTGTTTTCCCTTAAAGTAACATTAACACTTAAACAATCAACGGAAAATTCGTAAAGTATTTCGTAAAATAAAGTTACCCAATAAAAAATCAATTTTCCTTATAGCAAAAGCCAAAATTTTAAAACGAGCTGTTTTCTGGTAACATGGATGTTTGTAGATACAAAATGCTTTTTTTCAATTTTTCGTGTCACAATTAATTCCATTTTAATTCCCCAAACTGATATCTATTCATACGACATACGAACACTAAAATGGTACCATTTTAGTGTTCGTGTGTCGTAGGAATAGATATAGTCGCGGGAAATGAAAATGGAATATTTTATGACAAAAAAAATACGAGCATTTTGTATCTACAGCATCAATATTACCAGACCACATCTGGCGTTGAGATTTTGGCTTTTGCTATTAGGAACATTGATTTTTTATTGAGTAACAGTAAACTTAATTTTACGAAATACTTTACGAAAATTTCCGTTGATTTTTTAGTATTAATGTTACTTTAAATATACATTAACTCAACACATGGACTCTAAGACGGTTCTAACGCAACACTTATATGTTCTTCCTTTTTTGTATTATTTATCAAATGATTTCGTTAAAGCTGGGAATATAAAGAAATGAATTATAGATTAATATCTCACAGAAATATTTATTCCAATTGATCCACGATTATCATTAAACGAGCAATATCACTCTAACATAAATAGTAACAAAATGATACAATCGACATATATTTACTTTTATTGAAATATGTTGAAATGTATGTCTACAAATATATTGCTCTAATGTAGAACAAAGTATGCAATATTCCGGAAACGAGGGTGCTCTTCGGGTTGACGTATGCTCAGCTCTTATTGGTAATTGGCAGTTATGTTTGTTTTACGGAATAAGCTATTGGTATAAATATTCTATCGTTTTTGGTTTCAGTTCATTGGTAAGTGGTATGGTCATTTGCAATAACTGTATAGTAATATTTGCCTGCCAAGAACGAGAATTTCAGCCAGATGATTGTTATTCATCGGTGACAAACTTGCTATCGTCTGTTCAAAGTGATACAATTAATAATGTAATTGGTGAATGGCAGTTGAGTCACCATGGTCAATCGGCTTTGCAAACTGTCCTTTAAATTAGATTTAGTCCTTATAAGGAAAAGCGAAGCTAGAGTAAAATATCATGTTTAAGAATAAAATTGTTGACTCAATTTACCTTAAACAATTAGCATTCAATTATGTACAAACCTTAGTGTAATCGACTGTTACAAGGTACTGGTGAATAACTGGCTTTTCCGCGTATAAATGGCGCAAATATCTAGGACAAAACCAGGACGATTGCTTTCGACTCGTAATATACGAACAATTGCATCACTTCCGTTGTTATGGAGGCGCATATTATGCGTTTCAAGTGGTTTATTCTTTCGTTGACCCAGACTACGGTGCAAGTTGTTGTTGATGTACATACTGAATTGCTGTCCCATTGTTTTGTGCCATTGTGTGCGTGATATCCTGGACGCATGCGTACAAGACAAATGCAACAGCCGCATTAAGAAACCCGGGCTTGTGTAGGTTCAAATGTTTGTTGAACAAGGTACCATTTCAAATGTAGTTGAAGGCACAGACATTTATTTCAAAAAGATATCATTATATATCGTTACTGTGAATTGTACAAAGCCATAGTTCACAATACTTGAAATTATGCATACAGTTGTGGTTGCCTTCAGAGAGGTCAAATGAAACACAGACTAATTTTAGTCAATGGAAGCAAACTGAACAAAATGTAAGGATTTTAGTTCTTGTTTCATCCTACCAAGTAACATTTCCTTTGGAATGTTTTCATGTTTCTGTCGTATAGGCTTAATCGATTTAATCACGGCTTCAGCATGAATAATAAAGTTCAGAATACTGACCCAGTATTCGGATATCAAAATACTCGTTGACATCCTTAAGCGCAAAGCTTAAGTATACAAATATATCTATCTTTGTGATATATGCTATCACGTTTTAAACCTGTAATCATTTCCCAACGCGGAAGTCTAGATTTTTATCTTCACCCAATATGTTCTGCTGATATCATGTTTTACATCTAGCTTAATATGCCGGTATGTATTTTTCTGATGTAAGCCTATGACATATCATATATCTAATTGCATACATGTGCGATAAGAGATCTTTCAAATATACATGTAATTGGCGATATGTCACTCATTGTCAATTCATTAATCTCAGCATCTTTTGCTTAAAAATAAAATGTACACAGTAGCTACATAACTCCATTGATACGAAATCCTCGACATATGGTGTCTATAAAAATCATAGGCTTAATTGTAGAATATCACTTTCGTAAATATATCGGCTTTCAAATACAATGTTCGTTATTTAAATGCGATCGTATATGTACCTCAACATGTGTAATACATATAATTACCGAAAGCTAGTGTCACATACGGAAGTGGTCCTCCTATTTGTTATTCAAAATTCCCGGGTAAGCATATAATGCGAATAACTATTTACTAAAATTGAAGAAAACATTGTTTTTTGTTGTTGTTTTTTTCGTATTCATCATGTTAAAATNTTGCTTAAAAATAAAATGTACACAGTAGCTACATATCTCCCTTGATACGAAATCCTCGACATATGGTGTCTATACAAATCATAGGCTTGTAGAAAAGCAATAATTATTCGTATCACTTTCGTAAATATATCGGCTTTCAAATACGTTATTTAAATAGCGATCGTATATGTACCTCAACATGTGTAATACATATAATGACCGAAAGCTAGTGTCACATACGAAAGTGGTCCTTCTATTTGTTATTCAAAATTCCCGGGTAAGCATATAATGCGAATAACTATTCACTTAAATTGTAGAAAACGTTTTTTTTTTTTTTTTTTTTTTTTTTTTTTTTTTTTTTTTTTTTTTTTTTTTTTTNTATAATATGACGACGTAAAAGAGTTTTAAGAAATTAAAATAACAAATGCCCTGACTATACTCACTGACATGACTCACCTCTCAAACAAGTTCGTAAGGGATTTCGGGGATTTGCGGCTTTACTTCCTATTTGAAAACTTTGCGTTGTTAATGTACTACAGAATATAATACCGAGTCGAGCTGAAACCAGAACGCGAAATTTGCAATACTAGTTATTCATGTATTGTCCATAATATTTTTAATTAAATATTAAAATAAAAAAAAATCAATACTTCATTGAACTATGCACATGGATCACGAGTTTTAATGCGTGCTTTCTTTTTCGCAAAAGCACATGTTCGCAGATTCACAAAATTACACTTTTCTAAAACTGTAACATGTTTTATGGAAGATAACTCTTCAAAAACAATTCAATTAACAGTTGCAGAATTATCTCCCATAGTACATATGCTTATTATTTTGACCATGCGAATTTGCTAAAAGAGCTCTTTAAGTGCAGTAGAATGAAAAAGATTATTATAGAAATTATGAACTTCATAAACAGTATAAGGAGCGAAACTAATGTAATAATTGGTTAATAGTTTGATTAAGACAAGTAGCCAATTTCGTAGTCTATACATAGCAATAAATACAACACCACACTAAACATAACATATTAACCGCCTTTGATCAATGTGAATATTGCATAACCTGATAAAATACGACATTACAACATGAAGGGTACGCTAAGTAGTGAAATACGTAGACATATCAGTGAGGTAATATGATTTATTTTATACCTTATGATAAAATTTGACATTTCTTCAGTGAAATAACAGCAGTGAAAATAAACAAATTTTCGCTGGAATAATGACGTCATTTCGTCAACAAAATGACATCATTTCGTCAATAACATGACGTCATTTCAATGTATTGAGGCACGCCACTGGATAAAGGGTAACTTTTCAGAGAAAGGGAAACAGCTGTTAATTATTTTCTTGAAAAAGGGGCATAAAAGAAAAAGAAAATTTGTTCAAGTCAGTGTAAGATCGTTTGTTATTTCACTCGTGACCATAGAATAATAATAGTTTCACTCGTGACTGCGCCACTCGTGAAAATGTATTTTCTATGATCCCTCGTGAAATAACAAACGATCTTATACTGACATGAACAAATATCCTCTATATCACTCACGGGTCTGAAATACTAAAATGTCGTTTGGAATGTAAAACAAATATCTGTAGAGTATAGAAAATGTGTCACCGGTAATTTTCGGTTTAATATCATAAAATCATCACTGGACAGTGAGACAATTGCAATATATGTACTTTAAATAGTTCAATCACTTATACAGCTAAACATATTAATTGTTTCCCTTACAAGTAATAATATATACCATATTATCTTGGAAAAACGGACAACCTCTGTATGATGCGGTTTTACAGTTTGTGCAATTAGAACCTGCACTTTTGAACTGCAACACATTCTAGCCGTGTAAGGAGTAAGTCCTAAGTAGCAAAGGCATTAGGGAAAGTGGGGAATCATTGACTAACCGAAAAGTGACTCACAGATAAGTTTATTGTTAAATGAGGAGAGTATTGCCTAAAAATGTATTAACACACTAAAACATGTTTATTTGGTTCCGTATTAATCAAACTATGAATGTGGTAACCGTTTATTAAACGTTTTTGTTTGAGGTGATCTGTTGTACAAATATACCTAACTGATAACAAATGGTAACTAGTGTAACTTGATTCCCAGGGCAACGCGCCTTTCAAGCCCCTTATCAATAAGGACATTCCTATTGTAATTACTAAAACTGACAGTGTGACATTCCTATTGTAATTACTAAAACTGACAGTGTGACAATCCTATTGTAATTACTAAAACTGACAGTTAAGCAAACAGCGCAGACCCAGATGAGACGCCGCATCATGCGGCGTCTCATCTGGGTCTACGCTGTTTGCCAGTGTGACATTTACCTTTGAGATCATGCCAAGGGCATTGTTCTCTCGACAAGAGTAAACATAAGAGGCGAATCATTTTTGAACTACCAACTGATGGACGAAGTTACTGTTATTTTGAACTTTCCAGATAAAGTATACATTAAGTAATTAGTTACAGGCGGACAACCTGTGGATTTTATCATGCATATGACCTCTTAGTGTGACCTTCACCTTCGAGTTAGGGACAGAGCTCTTGGACGCAACACGCCATCTCCACATGGTGATCACTTGTTACCTAAAGTTATTCTAAAATTGCCTGAATAATGATTAAGTAACCGTCTGGGAAAGATCGGACGGATGGACGGACGCACATACAGACATACGCACATACACCGAACATCTTCTTGACAGCTCCATTTATAAATCAGGCTGCCCAAAGCGCGCTAAACAAAACCTTTGATCCAATGAGGATCCCTGTCTGTATTTACAAAGTCATGTATATATATTTAAACTATTTACCGCTGAATACGTGCAATAAATAGATAAATAAGATATTCATTTGCCTCAAATTTCATGCTCAATTTATATTTAATTACGTAAATGCAAATAAATGCTTTCTTACTTACCATATGTAAATGATAGCTTATCTATGATAAAGTAACTGTAGAAAATGTGCCACTTAATGTTTTTCTTGAAATGGTTGCTTGAGTCAGTTTCTAATTAAATACCGACTTTAAATCGCAAATTTGAATTACAGATATATAAATTGAATAGGTCTCGAACATAAAGCTGGTTGGGAGATGGTTATTCAATTCATCTAATAAGCATACAATTTAAAACATGTAAAAGGAAAGTAAGGATAACATAGGATACAAAGCACAATACCGTAGTTGTTGTTAGGAGTTCGGATTCACTTAACATGTTATAGCGAAGGAAATTAAATGTTGAATTGCGTTTAAAGAAGAGAAAATCAACGGTTGTTAAGGTTGCATTTTTTTGCATTTTTGTAACCTGATGTGGATGTAACGTGCGATATTTAATTTCTAACTGTGGAATGTAATTTAACTTCGGAAGTAATTATCAAGCGAAACGAAGATGAGATAAAATCTAGCAAGAGAAGAATTCATCCGCGAGTTTGCAATTGTGAAGGTATGGGTTAACGATGTACTTGTAGTCTAATAAAGGAAGTTATGCATTTTATCATATTCGTACACTAACACTGAAAATATTGAGATATTGATGGTTTATTCGTTACGCGTGGATTCCGCACAAAATAATGGCTTACTCCTTTCAATACATGAGGTAGTATTTTACATGAGGTAAAAAGATGTTGATTTGTTATTGTGTCATATCTATCTTTAATTGTTATTACGTTTTAAGGATTTATTTTGAAAAATGGTAAGCATTTGTTATTTATGGCATTTTAAATGATAATTATGTTATTTTCATTTCGTTGAAACAGTTTCTAATATTCAGCCATTTGTATCGCAAATGAATTCTGAATTACATGTACGTGTAGTATGTTCAAATATATAGGTATGATACGCTCTGACAGACTTGTATCAAAATAAAACTTTTAAAGTACTAGTATATAGAATAAACAGATTAAAATACAAATTGCAGTTAACGGTTTCCTTTTATACTAATAGTTTTATAACTTCCGTCCTTGTTACATTTAATAACAAGGAGGTGACATGAATTCAAGATTACAATGTGTTCATGTGATTCTCTTACATATACATGTATTATATTTTCTAAATAGCAATAACACATATTGGCTTGATGCATCATTGATCCAGTATACAAACTTAGTTTGAATACTTATAAATGAGATGTTTAACGCCAATATTGCGTTACTTTTAATATAGGGCTTAAATCGTTTCATACAATATTGCCCAATATACAGTAACCATATTTCTTAAGCAATATCACTTTAAGTAATGTTACATGTAATAGTATGTTATATCATTAATGGAAAGGATACATAATTGATATTTTAATTTTGTAAACAAATATACTTTTACTTCTTCAGACAATATTCGCAACGCCCTCATTTCAAGACATGGTGCTCAGATCTTTGAACACGAAGCCAGCATGTATCTGAAAGTCGTTATTTCAAGGATTTTTGCTGAGTTCAAGAAACACGCGAGATGCCAATATTATGAATGCCGCCTTTTTGAGGAATGATACAAACACTCAATGAACGCCCCTCCCTGAAATATTCTAACAGCTGTCATTTTGAGGATGTTAATTCCACAAACACTGACCCAAGAAATATACGAAAAGCCGTCCTGTCGAGGACTGATGCTAAGTTCTAAGAACACCCGTCGCTCCTATACACTGACAAGTGTCATTCTCGAAGAATGTTGCATTATTTCACAAATACCAGCCTGCAAACGTTATGAGAGCCATAAGTTTAAGGACAATTGTTAAGATCCACAAAGAACAAGCCAGTAGTCTGATCAACAGCGTTCTTCCCATGAGGAATCATGCTCATGTACATCGCACGAGGACCATACGTCAAACGGTCAGAGGAAATCTATCTCGAGAGGTGTTTCCTTCCCAATATCGGCTCCTATTTCGAGCATCGCGTGGAACCAGGCCTCTGGTTCAAGACCCTCACGTTGGATTCCATCTTTGTGGACTGTACTGAACGGTCTGTGTCTTGGGTTTCTAAAGATGACAGTGAAGCTACCAAACTGCATGATGGGATATTGGAACAAACTTTACATGCAGTGCAAGAGGTCTTCAGAAACAAAGGTAATTTGAAATTCAACACTGTGCCATCCAAACGTTTATCAAATATGTTACCTGTCATTTCAATTAAACTTTGTTTGCGGTTCAATAGGTATTAAGTCCTTATTTCTAAAGTTTAGAAATAAAGGCATATTCTTAAATTCAGAAAGTGTATCATTTCAAATAACATAAAATTTGTTTTTAAAAGTGCATTTACATGTCGTTTTAATCATCGTTATCATATGCATTGCAAACTGTACAGGTGAGTGATAATTTAAGTGATAAATAATTGTAAGTCCTTTTATATAATGTTGTTTATCAACATTAAAGGGACGTAGACACAGTACTCTTTTCAAATTGTATAATTGAACTTCTGTTTTACGGTTTCTTGCTGTTATATTTGAATGTAAATTGATTATTTTAAATTCAAGGAAAGTTTACGAATGATGTTTTGGACCCAACAGTGGATGAGCTATTCGAGCATGCCACAGAGCTGTTTGAAGCAATAAATGAAGATAAACTAGGCGAAGATGTGTGTGAACATGTTATTCGCTTACTTCACGTGTACATACTTCCGAGGATTAAACTGAATAAAGAATTCGAAAAGAATGTAAGTGAAACGCTGCAGACGATAGATGCCGAAGAAAAGAATATTATCAGCCTCATAACCACACAAATTAAGACAAAAGAACAACTGAAGGCCTCTTTGAAACAAGACAGGTTCAGATTGTTTGGCACAGATGGGTTTTTAAAACAATGTTATTTAAAGACTTTGGACGAATCATTTCTGCAATGTCTTTATAAACATATTGTCATTGACATAGATACCACGACCAGAGAAATTGACAATTATGAAGAACAGATATCCTTTTTACGAACATCCAAAGCACCGCATGACATTGCTATGGTTTCTAGATTACGCAATCTAAGAGACAGTTCAAACTGCGTTCAAATTCATGAACGCTTACTGAAAGTAAGAGAAGAAATAAAATTAGCTCTACACGTTCTTGAAACGGAAAAAAACGCGTCTTTAAACAGTGAAACTCATCCTAGACGGTATTCAAAAGACCACCACGACTACGTGAAAAAGAATCATAGTCTAGTGCTTATTGAAAAAGAAATTCTGGATTTAATGAACACGAAAGTGAAAGTGATGAACGTCCGAGAAGCGGCAGAACTTTTGATTCATGAGCTCAAAACTATCGGCCATTCATATGGCTATACTGGTATAAAAGGTGGGGCGCTGGGAGGTAAATGTGCAACAGGCGGTCCGGAGGAGTGGGATACGCTTCATGTAAAAGTATGTAAACTAGTCTGTGATAAAGAAACAAGTATGTGCCAAAAGGTGAACAGTCTTTGTAAGGAATTCTCACGCAGCTGCAAAGATATTGTATACGAAGCCAGCAAGAGGAGACAGGTTGTATGTCCTCAGATGTGCATGTCAACGTGTGCGTATTTCAAGAAGCATATTGATGACTTGGTTCAGGCGGTAGCGGGGGAGATAACAAAGCCGTCACGAGGCGCTGACTCGATCAAGAACGTTTATCTTTGCGTGGAACAACATGTGTTTTCGAGGACTATGCCGGCAGTGATACATTTACACAGGTTTTGTTACTGTCAACAAGGAACGAAACTGATGAGCAAAATCAACGAAAGGTACCTGCCTGTGGCGGGGGTCAGCCGGGAGTCGGTGAAATCAGAAATAGACGTTGGTGATGCGGGTGATGCCGAAAGTAGTGTAGCACCGGCACAACATGAAAATGGGCAAATGCTTAGGTTGATAAAACATTTAACAAAGCTTGTGTTCGATCTCAATTCAACTAATTCTCTTGCGCACAAACTCAACATGTGTAAGAAAGCGGTAGGTCTGGTGAAAGAACAAATTCAAGAAAGAGATTTTACAATATCAGAGTTGTGTCCGGGGGATTTCTTAGGCAGCCTGTTGAGTCTTATACGGCACTTAGAGCCGAACGTTGTATGTTCACTTTATGTCCAGCTACATCTGGTGGAGAATCTATGTCCGGACTGCTTGAAGGGAACGTCACACTATGTCGCCATGGTTACACTGACCGAAGCCATGAAGTCTTTACTGGATATGTAACCATGTTTTTATAATTGTCACGCTAGCGGAAACTATTTCTTATCGACATGAGCCTCGTTTTGGGAAAACTGGGCTTAATGCATGTGCGTAGTGTCATCCCAGATAAGACTGTGCAGTCCGCAAAGGCTAATCATGTACGACACTTTTTGCCTTTCCGCTAGTCTGGAACTACACTCTATGCTCATGCATTAAGCCCTGTTTTCCCAGAGCGAGGCTTACATTATCACATTTTCTTGATCGGTGTGGATGAGCGGGAGCGAAAGTCTGGTGGTGGCGTCATTGCCTAGCTGACCATTGGATCAATATTAAAGTAAAAATTGGTAAAATAAATGCCAAAATTAATGTTAACTAATTTTTTATCAAAGTTATTATATTTGCGCTATGTTATCAGTTAAGTAAAAATCCTCTTAAAGCTGGACAAACAACATATTTGTAGTTTAGTTGTTTTATTAAATAATTTATCTTTTTTTATCACATATCATTGTAAATATATTGAATATATAGATAAAACAAACAGTAAAATATGGAACAAACTTTTGTTGCATAAGACTATGTACTATACAATTATGTACATGCAAGCTCGCTGCTTTTTTTAAGTTTGATGTCTACAATTTTAGAAAAATTAAAACATGAAACACAATAAGTTTCAATAAGTCATTTTTAACATGAACACTCAGTTTTTAATCTTTCTTGTATCGGAAATAGTACTTCTAGCAAACATTATCAGCATGGATGGATAAGGTGACATTTATTTCCTTCTTAGATCAGATTAGAAGAGCATTGAATTAAATACCACAATATTTCCTTAAGTAGAATTACACAAAATGCTTAATTAATACAATTCACATTTATCAAATTTTGATCCCAAACTTGAACAGATTTGTTGGAAGTGCAAACAAGTATTAAATTATCCC
>VMBQ01002388.1:60608-116089 GCA_007657795.1 Dreissena rostriformis
AATAAATGTAACAAGATGTGTTTGTGAAACACTATGTCCCCTATTGCGATTTTGACTCGTATATTTGACCTTTGACCTTGAAGGATGGCCTTGACATTGACCTTACACCACTCAAAATGTGCAGGTCCATGAGATACACATGCATGCCAAATACCAAGTTGCTATGTTGAATATTGCAGAAGTTATGGCCAAAATGAGCGATTTTGACCCATATAATTGACCTTTGACCTTGAAGGATGACCTTGACCTTTCAGCACTGAAAATGTGCAGCTCCATGAGATACACATGCATGCCAAATATCAAGTTGCTATTTTCAGTATAGGAAAAGTTATGGCAAAAATGAGCGATTTAGACCCATATATTTGAACTTTGACCTTGAAGGATGACCTTGACCTTTCAGCACTCAAAATGTGCAGCTCCATGAGATACACATGCATGCCAAATATCAAGTTGCTATGTTCAATATAGCAAAAGTTATGGCCAATGTTAAAGTTTGTGCAAACCAACAAACGGACAGGGCAAAAACAATAAGTCCCCCAGTATATACTGGGGGACATAAAAACATATTTTTTCCTTCGAAAGCCAGAAAACCTTATCAGTATATGTTTAAAGAAAATGATATGCTCTTCTGGCTTTCCAAAGGATTATGTTCAACCCTATTAATTACCAAGGTGCATATTCTAAAGTGTGGATATATACTCACAGCTTTGAGATGGTAGAGTTTGTCTGCCAGATGCTCCACTCCAGCCTTTACAGCCACAAGGTTCTTGCTGGCCTTACTGAGTTTCTCTTCGGCATTGTCCCTGCGATCTTCTTCCTTGTGAAGATGGGTCTGGAATTCCTCGAGCATGCGCTGTCCACTGTTATAGGAAACATACATGTTATCCATGCAATCTTGCAATTGTAAACATAGAAAACACACGGGTACTTGCTACAGTCTTGTAATTGTAAACACACAGGTACCTGGTACAGTCTTGTAATTGTTAACACACAGGTACCTGGTACAGTCTTGGAATTGTAAACACACAGGTACTTGGTACAGTCTTGGAATGACAAACACACAGGTACTTGGTACAGTCTTGGAATGATAAACAGTCTTGGAATGATAAACACACAGGTACCTGGTACAGTCTTGGAATGATAAACATACAGGTACTTGGTAAAGTCTTGGAATTGTAAACACACAGGTACTTGGTATAGTCTTGGAATGATAAACCTGCAGGTACTTGGGACAGTATTGGAATGATGAACCCACAGGTACTTGGGACAGTATTGGAATGATGAACCTGCAGGTACTTGGGACAGTATTGGAATGATTAACCCACAGGTACTTGGGACAGTATTGGAATGATAAGCCCGCAGGTACTTAGGACAGTATTGAAAGGATAAACCCGCAGGTACTTGGGACAGTATTGGAATGATGAACCAACAGGTACTTGGGACAGTATTGGAATGATGAACCTGCAAGTACTTGGGACAGTATTGAAATGATGAATCCGCAGGTACTTGGGACAGTATAAGAATGATGAAAACGCAGGTATTTGGGTCAGTATTGGAATGATGAACCGGCAGGTACTTGGGACAATATTGGAATGATAAACCTACAGGTACTTGGGACAGTATTGGAATGATGAACCTGCAGGTACTTGGGACAGTATTGGAATGATGAACCTGCAGGTACTTGGTACAGTATTGGAATGATAAACCCGCAGGTACTTGGGACAGTATTAGAATGATGAATCCGCAGGTATTTGGGCCAGTATTTGAATGATGAACCGGCAGGTACTTGGGACAGTATTGGAATGATGAACCCGCAGGTGCTTGGAACAACATTGGAATAATAAACCCACAGGTACTTGGGACAATATTGGAATGATAAACCTACAGGTACTTGGGACAGTATTGGAATGATGAACCGGCAGGTACTTGGGACAGTATAGGAATTATAAACCTGCAGGTACTTGGGAAAGTATTGGAATTATAAACCTGCAGGTACTTGGGACAGTATTGGAAGATAAACCAGCATGTACTTTGGACAGTATTAGAATGATAAACCCGCAGTTACTTGGGACAGTATTGGAATGATGAACCCGCAGGTAATTGGGACAGTATTGGGATGATGAACCTGCAAGTACTTGGGACAGTATTGGAATGATGAACCCGCAGGTACTTGGGACAGTATAGGAATTATAAACCCTCAGGTACTTGGGACAGTATTGGAATTATAAACCCGCAGGTACTTGGGACAGTATTGGAATGATAAACCGGCATGTACTTTGGACAGTATTAGAATGATAAATCCGCAGTTACTTGGGACAGTATTGGAATGATGAACCCGCAGGTACTTGGGACGGTATTAGAATGATGAACCCGCAGGTAATTGGGACAGTATTGGAATGATGAACCCGCAGGTATTTGGGACAGTATTGGAATGATGAACCCACAGGGACTTGGGACAGTATAGAAATTAAATACCCGCAGGTACTTGGGACAGTATTAGAATGATGAACCCGCAGGTACTTGGGACAGTATAGAAATTATAAACCCGCAGGTTCTTGGGACAGTATTGGAATGATAAACTCACAGGTATTTGGTATAGTTTCGAAATGATATTTAAAGAGTGAATAGGTAGAGTTTTGGAATGATAATCACATAGGTACTTGGTACAGTCATGAAATGATTTCTTTGAAAATAGAAAATGGAACCTATCAGGAGAGTTGGCGTAAAACTTTATAAATAGAAAATGGCTCGTACCCGGAGAGTTTAGCATCCCCAGTGTACTTCATCTCCTCGAACTCCAGGTTGAGTTTCTCCTTGTCCTCCTTCAGCCGTATGATGTGCTTCTCATTGTCCTTCTTCAGGTCCTCCAGGTGCCGTGTCGTCTCCTTCTGGTTCTCAAACCTGTGAACCACCTCCTGCAGGGAACGGATGGAATAGGAAGTGGGTTAGAATTGTGGGAAGAGCGTAGGGAACCAGCAGAATAGGCATGGTCAGAATTGTGGGTGGGGAGATTTATTTGATTAGATATAATGAGCCGCCTCTGGGAAAACTGGGCTTAATGCATGTGGGTAAAGTGTTGTAACTTATTAGCCAGTGCAGTCCACACAGGCTAATCAGAGACGACACTATCTGCTTTTATGGAATTTTTTGTTTCAAGGAAGTCTCTTTTAAATAAAAATGCTGTCTTGGCGGAAAGTTTCGTTCCTGATTAGCCTGTGCAGACTGCACAGGCTAATCTGGGATGACACTTAATGCACATGCATTAAGCCCCATTTTTCCAGCACGCAGCTAATTTGATTATATTTCTATTACACAGTGCAATACATAGCTCTGTGCTTTGAAACAAAAAGTTTAACTTCTACAAATCTTACATTCAAGGATTATTTTCTATTTTACACTACCTCATACTCTTTTGTTTTAAGTTGTTTAACTGCTTAACATGTGATATCAAAGTGTGACGATTGGATAATTTTACAGCCGTTTGTAAATCTTTGTTGACATGTGTCTATTATACTAAGAAATCATAAGAAAATTTAATCCTAAGATCATACTGTTTTCAAATATGCACTTGAGCCAAAAAAAAATTGTATCAAAATTATGAAAAATTATTTCTTAACTACATACCAACATAACAATTTTAATTTGTATGCAGAAAAATTAAATTTCAGATACAAACTTAAATTTTATGAATTATGTAAAAAGGAATAATACAAACTTTCAAAAAAACAAAATCAAACTAAACAAAGTAACATACTAAATGAAAAGAATTGTCTGTAAAAATGACCCCAGTAATACAAACACAATGCAAACTTTAAAACATTTGCACCTATAAAATGATTGCTAACCAATATAATTATCCTTAAGTTTACTTTCCAAGCCCGTCCTTTGCCATTTATCTATGTTTTAAACAATGAGAAAAAGGCAAAGTATTAACTCCTAACGTCTTAACTAAACAATGTGCATAAAATAACGTCGGCATTGCATGCCCATCCAAGAAGCATTACATGGAAAACAAGCATAATATGTGATTGCAACTTTAATCTTGTGATTAAAAACTTACAACTCAAGGGCTGAATGGAAAACTGTTGTATCTCCTTCTTTATTTAATATGAGTTACAACAGTCTTCCGTTCACCCCTCAAACTGGAAAGATGAATACAGGTTTCATGTACACAAGTTTGACAGCTTCAAACAAATAATTTATATATTTTGTTTAGTTTTTTTTTTAAATTAATAATCATGCTAATGCTTCATTATTGACTAATAAGATTTAGGATGTTCCAATTCCGAAAACTGATGAACAGTTTCGTACGTTATAAAATCTATTTATTCAGGAATACAAACTTGTGCAAAGTTTGGTCATATAACCAAGTTAAAACATTAAATATGTTGACTTTATTTTACACCAAGGTTGTTTTTGGAAATTTTCCAAGTTAAACTAATAATGTTTGAACAATTAACATTAAATGCATTTACAACGTTTTGTAATATTTCAGAAAAAAAATGAATAAAACTCAAGAGAAGCTAACGAAAATAGTGAGTAGAACAATGACATACAACGCAGCAGTGATTGCCGAAATACCGGTATTGAATGTTTTAAAAAGATAAAATTAAAAGCATTCTTATTAATTTATTTCATCCTTAAAAACAAACTCCCAGGGCTTAAATGGAAGTCCTTAGCTTAAAACTTGGATTTATCTGACCAGCTGCAAAATACCAGTATCAATCAAGTGATGAGTTCACCAATTCAATGCGTAACAGAGTAAGAATCATTTTGGCAATGGTTACCTCCCCTAGTACTTCCATTTTTTTGCCCAATTGGGAAAAGTACCAGTACCAGCCCAATTGGGAAAATTGTGAGAGAAAAACCCTGACATTGGGAAAATTCATGTTGTGAAGTCTTCATATAGGGAAATTGGAGTATTCGATTTTTTGCTCCCAAATACTTTAAAATTGATAACTTAATTAATGTTGTCAAGTTGTCGATATTATACTAACTTAGGTTCAAGCCATAGAGATGCATAGGGAAACTAACTAAATGTTGCATTTTATTTATAAAAAAAAATGAGTAAATGTAATGGAAAACGAAATGGAAATCTTCAATTGGGAATTTTTTGACAGCAATTGGGAAATGAGTTTTTTTCTAATTGGGAAAGTGATGTTTTCCGGTACTTAATAAAGAAGGAAAGAAAAAAATTGTTGGAACAGACGTCATGTGAGTTTTCTCTGAAAAATGTATGGGCCATTGGTAAGTGATTTTCACCAATGGTGTAATTTTCGTTGGTAAAATTATCATACGGTTTTAGTATGTTATCAATGAACCTCAAATCTTTGGACAATTAAACGACCAAAGAAAACCAGAAAGGCTGAGTAAATAAAATAAAAAATCTGCAACTGGTAAATAACTCCCCTTCATTTAACAGAAGCCCAGGTAAATATTTATAAAGCAAAATAATCTCCCGAAAAACAAAGCGAGCAATTCAAGAAATGGAGCATTACCATGGTATTGGTTATACCACTGCAAGGAGAGAAACTACATAAGAATTATTTCTAACATTTCAATCATTTTCTTATATTGTGCATGATTGATGTACACTGTATTTACCAAAATAAATAAATCTGTGTAAACGTTACCATGGTATCGGAGACGCCCGTCGCCTCCTTGATTTCCTTGAAGGCTTCCTCGTACGTGGTGATCTTCTGCTGCTGCTCCTCCCCCTGCACCCCGCCCTTGTCCTGCAGGGCCAGGTCATCCTGCTGGATGGAGCTCCTCTGGGCCTGGGGCAGAGAAACATTCAACCAATAGGCTTCAAAGAGAGAAATATTGGTCTTTTAAACGGTAAATCACCAGTTTCAGTAATTTTGTCCTTATTTCCATGTCATATCCAATTCATTATTTTTGTATTTTTGGTACATATGTCTTTGCACCGGTATATTTCTACAAATTCTTTGTTGTATGACATGCCTCAACAGGCATGGGTATGGTAATTGTAGTGTACATGCTAGAGAAACTTTCTTTCTATAAATTCTTGACTAAGAATTGTCAGTACTAATTAACTGCAATGAAACTAAATATTTTGGGCCCTATCCTCTATTTAACACTTAGCAAATTTGTTGAATTGATATCCCCAGCCAATTTCAAAATTGTGTGAAAGACGGACAGACTGTGTGACGGACGGACAACGCCAATTCCATATCCCGCCGCCTTTGGCGGGGCTTAGAAATATTAATTAAATGATTTAGCGCAGATTGAGCGATGCTTATTTGTACTCACAATTCTACGCTCAATCCTCTCATGCTGCATCTTCTTCTCCTCCGCTTCCTTCTTCATCTTGGCCAGCTCCACCTCGCGCTGCTTCCTCTCGGAGTACACAACCTTCTCGTGCTTGCTCAGCTCGGACTGCGCGGCCTCCTTTGAGATCTGCGCATCGTCGTGCATCGCCTTTAGTTCCTTCAGCTCAGTCCGCGTGCCCTGGATTTCAGCTTCCATCGCGTCGAGGATGCTTGGGAATTTTTCAGCTTCCTGGAGAGTGTACGATTTACCGTAAAAAATTGTGTAGTAGGTACAGTTGTGTAAAATGTGAACGTTCTTTTTTCATTGGAAAATGTTGTATACAAGTGATTAAAGACCCTGTCCACTAAAAATAATTTAATACATGCTAGAATGGCTATATATTCGAAAGAAAGAAAATGGTGTTTATTTCACTGAGAACTATTTTCATTGGTAATACGCATTCAACATATTTATTTTCCTTATAACTATCTTGTTTACAATAAATACATCTAATTGTATTTATGTTTGTAAGCTTTTGGTGCAAATGATTTTTTTTGTAGTTTTGTAAGATATCCTTATGAATCAATTTCCTCAAAGTTTAAATTCATGTTTTATTTTCGCAAAATTTATTTATTTTCTAATTATTTGTTGACCTGGGGCCGTATTCCAGGAGCTTCTTAAGTTTTCACTTAAGTTTAAGAAATTTCTTAAATAAATATCTTAAGTTAAATTTGAAATGTCAAAAACAAAACATGAGACGTTTAGTATTTTTCTTTAAGAAATTCCTTTAAGAGTTTAAGGAAGTTAACTTAATTTTAAATATATGAGAAAAAATACACCGAGTTAAGAAATTTATTAAGTTTATGAAGCTACCAGAATTTAACTTAAGTGAAATCTTATGTTAAAAGAAAAAATGGCGGAGATAAGAAAAAATATTGCGCAATATCAACTTAAGTTATTTTTTTAACTTAAGAAGCTACTGGATTACGGCCCCAGTGCTTTAACTGAAAGTCCTTTAATTATAAGGTTTTGTATATGAAAACAAGAATCATGCTAAATGGGCTAACATCATTGTCAAATTTTGTTTATAATTTACATATGAAAGCAAGTCTTGGTGCATAACAACTGTTATAAATTGCGTTATATTTTCTGACAATACATACCACTTCCAATTTTTTCTTAATATCTTCATAGATTCTACAGAGATGAGTAGCTTCATCAATTTTCAACCTGGTCTTGTCATAGCTGTTCTCCAGGTAGCGCATTTGCTGTAAGAATGATATATTGCATTTAACTTTGGCAACATGCGAGATAAATGGATAAATAGTGTTTGACTTTATAAACATAAAATCTCAAACATAGTTGAAAACATGTATAATTATGTACATCCATAATTTTTTAGGTTTAATCCCATTGTTGTTGCCCAATTTCAAAATGAGTGATTACTCCAACCCCTCTCTTATCTAAAGCACTGTAACACGTATGATAACCCAATCATTACAATAAGAAATTCGACCAAGCGAGTCTGAATTTCTGCATTATTACAGGAGACATAGAAAAATGATTCAAGTCTGAAACCAATAATCTGATCATGCCTGAATCAAAATTTACCATGTCAGGCTTGAGATTGTTAATTTCGACCACTTGTGACGATAAAAGATTTCTAGATGGCAAAACTAATCTTTGCTTCTCTGCATGAATGATCCTTATTTTTTATACTTCTGCTGATTCCTTTTTATTGTTTTATTATGGTTCTGTAAAATATTATGGTGAGCAAGAAAATGTTACAAGCCGGCCTATTTGAAAGCATGCCCAGTTATTGGCTTAAGGACAATTGCATTTGAGCCACTGGGCTTATTGCATGTGCGTAAAGTGTCGTCCCAGGATAGCCTGTGCAGTGCACACAGGCTAATCAGTGACGACACTTTCCACTTTTATGGTATTAAAGTTTAAAGGAAGACTGTTCTTAGCAAAATCCAGTTAAGGTGGAAAGAGTCGTCCCTGATTAGCCCGTGCAGCATGTACAGGCAAATCTGGGACGACACTTTACTCATAAGAATGAAGTCAAGTTTTCCAAGAGCGCCGCTCATATTTTAATTATTGGTTACCTAGGCATCCGAAGACTCTCCATTGTAGAGGACCACTAGATAAAGTTACACACTAAATATTAAGACACATGCTTTTTTTTATCCTTGGTTACCTGAGCATCCGAGGACTCTCCCTTGTCTGTAGCAACGGCCTCACTGGCGTCTTTCTGCATCTGGTTATACTGGGTCTGTATGTCCTCAAGTCTCTTCTGTTTGGTTGCCGTCTGGTGACGCAGCGCGTTCAGTCGCTTGACAGTGTCACACACTTTGTAGTCCATCACGGTTATCGCTTGCTGTCATAGAGAGACATTGCATGCTTGTTAGGAAGTATTCATCACTTATTTTTGTCATTGATAACAAGTTTCTTGAAATTCAAATATTTATCAGTAATACATAGGCTGTAGTCCATCATTGTAATAGATTGCTAAGAATATAGTTTTTATAAATCAGACTTTAGATACCACTATACAATGATGCTTTCCTTTTTTTGCTGTTTAATACCAGATTTTTGTCATTTGTTGTTGTTTCTAAGCAAGTTCAGACACTTTTTAGTTTTTATCCACTGTTCAAAAAAGTTTCATAAGCCGCATTAAACAATAAGAAAAGGCATTCAAAAATAGAAACATAAATTCAAAGCACATACTTTCGTTTAAAGAAAAGCTATACACTTGGAGACTTTTCTAACGCATCACTTTTCAAACTTGAATATGTCAGTTATGAGTAAAGATATTGATTTAAAATTGTACAAAAGATCATTTGACAACATTCTATGCAAGCTCACGATAAAATCATTCATCCGTGACGATTGGACACTTTAACACGTGGGGTAGGTGTGGTTCCATATGTTTGCACGTGGAAATGGTGAAACGCGATATAATTCTAATTATATTTTAATTTAATTATTTTAGGTGGGTTCTTACACAAGGAAAACATAAAATTAATTTATAAAACAATATAGCTCGTATGAATATTCAGGAGCGCAATCGCGCACTTTGCATTTTGCAGGCTACCTTCCCCACTTGCTATAGCGTCCAATCGTCACAGATGAATGATTTTATCATTGGCTTGAACATAATGTAGTCAAATGATTACATGTGCAATTTAAAGTAAAAATATTGCTCATTACTGAGATATGTAAGTTTTAAAAGTGTTGCGTTAGAAAAGTCACTAAGTGTAGTAAAACGTGATAAACATGTTATTCCAATTTAATTTCAATTTCATCATTCTTGGTGAGTGTTGTTTTTCAATTTTAATTAAATGTTCATGAATTATCAGATATGTGTTGAATTATTCTTGGTCCAAATTTCAACACAATCTGTTAAAAAATAAAGGAGCTATATTGATATGATTAAGTGATGCGTTAGAAAAGTCTCCAAGTGTATATTATAATATGTTACTAATATTATTTGCTTGTAATTAAATTGACCAGTCTCAGTCAAAAGCCCAATGCATTGAACAAAATTCCCTGGCCCTCCTGTCTAGAAAAAAACTTCTTATTTGCTTAACCTTTTCTATTGTCCAGTACAATGGAAAGAGCCACTAACACTTAAATATGAAAACTTTGCTGACACTATTTGACAAAAGGTGTCAACACAAAAGGTGATTGTCCACACTTACCCGACCAGTCTTGTTTTTCATGGCGGCTCTCTCCACGGGATGCTCCTGGAAGGCCTTATTGATGACATGCTGGTCTTGCTGAAAACATAACAGGACATTTTACCATGAATAGATGACCCAGCACTTGTTGTTTAGACCTTCTGAATTATATGACTGTGTTAATGACCAACAGTGATTGTCAGACTTTGTCCAACTTATTGTGTAGGTGTTTCAATTATGCGACCATAAATTACTACACACATCTTTTCAAACATCTGCTTACATAAATCGTTAAGAACTGTTCAAAGGAAATAGTTTGATTACATCTCTTCATGTTTATAATATTATGAATAAATCATTGGTTTTAAAACAATACTCATGAGAACTGCACTACAAAATATCTAGGATTACAAACAGTGCAGGAACAGGGTGGAAATAGGACCAGTCTCAGGCCTTGACATTAACTTCCAAATCAACTTGTCCAGTACGTTTGGTGTCCAAAATGAAGTTCAATTAATAAACATAGTATGACTAGACAAGTGTCCTTATTTTTTTTATAAAATTGAAAATAAATCATGCAAAGTGAGTGACATTTATAACTATCAATGAGTGCAACAGATCATTTTGCATGCAATTAGTTTTTCACTTCCAATTGTTTGGTACATATAGTGTCATATGATATAATATTTCTTTATACCCTATTCTCTATGTTAATCCTTTGCATGCTGGGTAATTTGTCGTCTGCTAAAATGTTGTCTGCTGAATTTCTAAAATTAGCATTTTCTTCAATTTTTTCAAAGAATACTATCAGAATAGCAAACAGTTTGGATCCTTATGAGACGCCACGTTCTGTGGCGTCTCATCTGGATCCAAACTGTTTGCAAAGGCTTTCAAAATTCGGTTCCAGCGCTCAAAGGGTTAATCCAAAATATCTCATTACCAATTTGATCGTTGAGATGTTGGTAGGTTAAATCTGTGAAAAGACTGATTTTGGGTAATCTCTGATGAATTTGTTTTGCCATCCATTTTTTTAATGTTTCTCAAGATACTTGTACTGACTTATTGTTTGATTGAAATATGTCTCTAAAAATATTGACCTTTTTGGGAGCAACCAATTGGTCAAGAGCTCATGGTGTTCCAAAGTTTGACTATGTAATTTAAACAGCAAAACCCAGTATTGTCCGAAGTTTCCATTCACTGTCCGAATTTACACGATAAAGGGTGGCTTAATTTGAGACTCATGTTTAGTATTTTCCATAAAAGTTAACAATATTAAAACAACAATAACAGTTGGGATGTCCCCATTACATCATTAGAACACAGTGATTTTTTGCCCAATTGGGAAAAGTATCGGTACTGCGCCAATTGGGAAAAATCCTGAAATAAGGAAAATGTGCGCTGTAAAATCTTAAGATAGGGAATTATGGGTATTTTTAATTGCTTGGTAGTTTATTGCATGAACCAATCTATTCTTTTACATTCCTTTTTGCTGAAATGTTTTTATTGTTCACTTGCAGATAAAGCTTTTTGAAAGAAAAATTAAAGAAAGTTTAATTCCTTTTGGTAAGTTTTTGCCCTCAATTTGGAATTTTGTTATTTTACATTGATTGGGGAAGTGCCCTTTTAGAGTACTTTATAAAGGAAAAAAATAGCTGGAATTTCCAGATTATTACATCATTACAACAGAGCTATGCAGACATTTGGAGTCCTTGAAGAACTGTTGGAACTTTCACTGATTTAACCTACATAGATTATCAGTACATCAGGTTACCATCAATCTTACCGATAGAGAATCACTCAATTTCTTTCGAAGCTCCTTGTTTTCTTTCCGCAACTTCAGAATAGATTCCCTATTCTTTTTCATAGCAAACTGTGACGTTTCATAGTAAGCCTTTCTGTCTCCCTCTTAAATAGTAAACAAGACACAAATACAATGCAGTTGTAAATTATAATAAATATAATATGTAGGGAAAATCAAGATAATATAGCTAAAAGATAATGACAAAACTCAGCTTTTATAATTATTTAATATCATACCACTGTGTAGTTGCAATAATTCAACTCTCAGCTTTATAACCCAAAGGGTTGCTGAGAGTTGCAATGCGCTGTTTATTGTCCAAAGGTGCACAATTTGATTACCAATGCAAGGGCTAAGGAAAATTGAAACTGCAAAAACGTATTAATGTTTAAACCACAAACTCATGCAGATATGGTACCATTAAAGCAAGAAATAATTGCTTTTTATTTACTTTGTTTATCTTTTGTATACTCTATCAACCATATTGGGAAACTGTCGCAATGTTACTGACTTTAAGTGTCGCTATTGGTTAGGCTGCAGTAAACCAATCTTTTGCACAATGACATTGTGAATCATTATGTAGCCTAAGTGTCGCTATTGGTTAGGCTGTAGTAAACCAATCTTTTGCACATTGTGATTTACGATGTAGCCTAAGGCGATAACGATTTTTGAATATTTAAACTGTTCCGAATTTCAATATAAAAATGTCAACATGTCATTGTCGTATTTTTCAAGGTGCATGCAAAGGATAATGTCCGTAGGTTGCCAATCAGGTAAATTTAACATATTTTGAAGTTTATTCATTGCTTTCCTCATTAAGTCACGAACAACATCCGTTTAGGGATGCGCACTGATCAGCTGCGGGGCACTGCCGTTGTGTTTATATGGACTCTCAGAGCGGCCACAGCAAAAATTATCAAAGGATCTGGCCTGGGAGTCCTGTTTATATGGACTAACCACTGTGTTGATATGAACCAGCAGCCTGGTAAGCTTAGATGGTACAGCACCATGCTATGGTCATTGCACACTTTTCTAGTCCCGCCGTCAACCACATCATCATAATATCCTTTTATCACTTTACTATAACTCGATCAGAAACTGAGAAAGTTAGGATGACATTTTTCGATAAAACTAGCTTTTTCTATTTGATTGACAATGCACTTACCCAGGAGATTGATTTTGGCCTTTATTTCTTCAATCTGGTCCTGTGTAGGACGGTTCATGACCGACGCTCCGGCTGGCATTTTGGCGAATTTTAGTTCCCCAAAGCCAAAACAAACAAAATCCACCAAGACTGTTGTTTGTGCGTCTCCAAGGTGCGTGCTCAATGCGCATGCGTTATGCAAACAAGACAGGGGAGGTAATCCTAATTCAGTATCCGAAAGCAGTTCGGTAATGAAAAAGTTAATGCATTTCCCAAATAATTAGTTATTAATGAGTTTTATAACCATTTAATTAGTGATTTTATTTATTATATATACTACTTGATTGGTAACATATGCTTAAATATCTTATTTGCAGAAATAGCACAAAGAACTATTTTTTGTCAAAAATGTATGTTCTTCGGCAACTTCCGTTTGACACTTGACAAATATCAGCATCAGTTGGTTTCTGAAATAAGATTGTGATAAGTGTTTTAATTTCTGATGTCAATATACTTGAGCATAATTCAACGAGTAGACAAAGTAGAAACCACAACATGTCATTGTTGCTTGATGAAAATATAATGTGTTACAAGAAAAAATAAAAATGTAATTAATTCAATAGGTTACAATCCAATACAGTCAAGTTACCATTACCGGATCATTACCCATAGCGGATCACGTTGATGTTCAAGACTGCATTTCGCGATAAATAGTTGACATTTGTAGATGATATTTTGCACACGGCATCTTCAAGGCCTATTATTTAAAACGCATTGATTGAGTCGTAATCGGAGCTACTCTTTGTCAAACATGTCGGTATGTTTTGCTGACATGTAAATACGACTATGTTGATGTAGTGATTAAGGTCACTTCCAACAGCCTTGCTGTTGAGCTACCTTTTCAGCGACGTGGTTAGAGTGTCTGACTACGACTCTGGAGGTCGTGGGTTCGATCCCCCATGGAAGCTCCGTATTTTTACAATAATGGCGACGAGGCAAACACGAACTGTGATTCAGAACGTGGGTGTGAGCTGTCTAATTGTTCTGAGGAGCCGCTTGTGAAGCGGTCGACACTATAGCAAAGTGTCAATGTGACATGCTGTAGCGGGCATGTCTGCGCCTTGAAACATTAAGAGGGGGAGGAGTGTAGTGATTAAGGTCACTTCCAACAGCCTTGCTGTTGAGCTAGCTTTTCAGCGACGTGGTTAGAGTGTCTGACTACGACTCCGGAGGTCGTGGGTTTGATCCCCCATGGAAGCTCCGTATTTTTACAATATTGACTTCCGTCTCGTTTCCAAATCGAGGTTGAAAATTATTTGCGGCCACATGCTATAATTCTGTTGGAAAGTAAGAAGTTTGCGCATTAATTTAAAGGCCATTTAGTAGTAGGGCTGTCACGATTCACCGGTATATCGGTATATCGCGGTGCATGTCGTGAAAAAAATCGCACCGCGGTACGGCGTTGCCGCACCGTTTTTTTTTTAAATATTATTATACATGTATTAGCACAGATATAAATACATAACATAATTATTTTGATATAGATATCGTTTTGAAAACTGTAGAAGCGATTCAAAAGGGCTAAATAAATAATCCGTTAATATCCAGGTCAAGCAAGCGCTTCCACTTGTAGATGTTTAACTTTCACGTTTAAAATACGGCGATGTATGGGTCCGTACCTTTTTGGAATTTGGGACCGATTTCCTTTGCAAATAAGTTCATAATTATCAAAAAGATGTTTATTCTATTTTTTATTTTCTTTCTTTAGTATATCGATCGTTCAAAGCATGGCACTTCCGAATCATGTTATCTTAAGATTCTGAATAAGTCGAGGAAAAGTCAGAACGATACAGATTTTCAATACTGGGCCCCCTGACTCCGCATTTTAAACATGCCCTTGAAGCGTTCGATTTACACAGATCGTAGTCACAGCTATTGTAAACAACATGGCGGACATTTTAGAAAAAGACGCGAATAACAATAACAATAACAATGACTACTTCTATCAAGTTTCTTTTACAGTTTCTAGTCATACTATGATACCAGTGTGTTCTGATTAATGAGTTTAATAAAGTTTGTAAAACTTGTTATTCTGCTGTTTTCTTCACAGATACATAATCTGTAAAATATCGCGGTACGTACCGCGATACAGTGTTGCCGTACCACGATATACCGCGGTACGCTCACGGCGTATCGTGACAGCCCTATTTAGTAGTCTTCCTGCCTGCAAAAGTCTATTTCAGTTTTGATTCGTGTTTAAGATTTTGAAAAAACCTTATATGAAATATAGAATTAGGACAATAACGGATCAAGCGTGATAATATGCGTATTGATAATATATAATTATTAAAATATATGCAAATCTTGTTGATTCTTCCAATAAATGATCTCAATCTTACTGTTTTATTTATGTTCCATGTTCAATATCGATGATTAGATATGATTCAAACAATTTACAAGGTTTATAAGATGTCAATATCTTTTCGATCTATTTATAGAATTTTCAACAGATAATTCACACAAGAACACCATGCGTAAAGTGTAGATAAAAGATCACATATAGAAAACAATAAATAGCAAAAAAAAATGAATATAATTTATAACTGGCAATGTAACTTGGTCATTGTAAACAACACAGTTCGTGTTTCGATGGTTCAAATTCATATCAAATAGCGTGTAAGATGCCCTCCTGAGTGGTTTCGATCACGTGATCCGTTCGTTATGGCTACAACTGATCCGTTAATGCTTGAATTCTGAGGCAAAAAAAAGGTATCACAAATACATTTTGTCTGCATTTAAAAATAAGACTATGCGCTGAAACAGTAAGCAAAGATAATATTTTATCAAACTGGTGTAAAAGAAGTCTCAAAACATGTATTGCTTTTCACCAGAACAACTTTATTACGCTACTGATCCGGTAATGGTAACTTGACTGTATTTGCAAAGAAATAACTGCAATCCAATTTTCATGAATTTTTTATTTTATAGTAAAGCTGTAATTCATTAAAAGCCAGTTCTTTTTATAAAGACATTTACCCATTACAAATATGTCCTTATATTTGTGTGGAACATTTGCGATTTAATTCTGAAAACTACTTCTTCGTACTTCCTACAGTCAATTGCTGACTATTACAGGAAGGCCTATAATAGGAAGATATGGAAACTGTTGAGTCCGTTTCCTGGGAAGAACCAGTACTTGGTGTCTATGAAGAAGATAATAAGAACGCTCCCCGAGTAGGGAGTGAACTCCCGATCGCTAGGCGGACACCTCGTCCACTACACCAACACAAACTAAATATGATTTTTGTTTGATTTTCTTTTGACATTATTCTATTCATTATGCTCTTGTCTGAAATGTGAAATAAAAATATATTTGATTGACCTATTAATCTCAAAATCAGCCTGCAAAACTGAAATGTTTGTTTTCATAGCTAATCCGGTTATGAATTTTCAACATTTTATGGCCCAAGGCAATTTGTTATAGCCCAAAAGAGTTATGAATATTTAACAATTAAATTATCTTGAAAGGACAAAAATAGGCCTTATATGTATTGCTATTAGGGAGTTAAGTTGTAAACAAGTAGAAGTGTTCACACTTTTATTCCATTCTTCGTGTTTATTATACGGTAGTAAATCAGAATTACAATAAATGAACAAATTCTTCTTTTTGGTTGCAGTTTGAACAATTTATCAATTCAACCTTGCACAAATGCCAAACAGAAACAAAATTTATATCTTGTCAGTTGGTATCAATCTAAATAATACAAATGACAAACCAGGTTACGGTCATTTTGAAATTTTGAAGCTATCAATAACAAAATGTCAGCCAGTTAAGTAATTTTCTAAAAAGCCTCGCTTGTTTTGCAGTTGTCATTTAATAAAAAAAAAATGAAAACCACAATTGGGACGTTATAATTTCTCTTAACAATCTTAAGATCAGTACTAGTAGAAAATGTGTAAGCACTGTAATCATTTACCTCTGAAAATGATAATTTGTCGGTTTATTTACATCGCGAAACGGGCAGTAGATAAACTATTTTTAAATTGCCTTAGATGAAATTTCTTCGCTCTTGCAATCAGGCGATGGGATAATTTTGCAGACTGCCAAATCATTATACCTACATGTACCTGTAAGTTGTATTATTATATACATTATCATATTATCAACATTTGTTTGCTACTTCAGGTTGTAAAATGCAAAACTGAGCAAAATGCCAATATTTCAAAAGCTGTTCAGCAATGATGAGAAAGGCAAGCCTGCCGTCACGCCGCCTGGAACCCATAGTATGGGGGCCTCACTGCAGAGAAAGTTTGCGAAGGGAGTTCAGTACAACAGTATGTTCATAACTAATAAATAATAGACTGATCCCTGAATTGGCACGAGTTTAGAAAAACCCACTAATTACCCCGGTACAAACAACTCTGGTCCAAATATATCAACCAATGATAGCTAAATTTAAATATTAACGGTTGATATGGTGTGTGATTTAGAAAGGATTATGAATGGATCAGCTTTATTTGTTCCAGTAGATTAGGGTTTTTTTTCCAAAAGGTCTCTTTTCCGGGATAATGATATTATTAAAGCCTTTAATAATAACCTAAGGGCTTTTTGTTCCCTTCATTCCCTAAAAAATCTTTCTTGTAGGTTGCCACTTAAACTGATCTTAATTTTAATCTGCTGTTAAAAATATTCCTAAAATATAATGGCAAATGGTCAAGAGGTGAAAAAAGCTCTGGTAACTAACCAAAAAGATACATGTATGTGGATAGTTTATACTGTTAAAATACATAACATACATTTCATTACAACTTTACATAGACTATAATTTTACTTCATTATGAAGTCTTTATAGGCATTTGCATGTCTATCAAATCCATGAGTTGGCCAATTTCTTTATTTAGTTTTATGCTGAAATTATTGTCAACTTTTGTAAATGTTTAACTTAACTATTTTTCTTAAATTCTTGGGTGTAATTTTACTACTTACAGGTGTTATGTTCACAAACATTACTAAATATGTTTATTAAAATAATCTCTACTTATGAATTTTCTTAAATGTATTATTGTTTGATGTTTGTTTATTTGTTATTTAATACATGTTTTTTTTTAAATATGTATGCTTTTACTTTTTTCAGTGAAAATTATCATCAAGGGCGACAGGAATGTTGGGAAAACAGCTCTCTATCTAAGACTACAAGGTCAGAAATTCCATGAAGAATACATACCAACTGATGAAATTCAGGTGATGTTTGTTTTCTGTTGTGTGATAGACGCATCCAGGTTTGGCCTCATATATTAACCCTTTGAGCGCTGGAACCGGATTTTGAAGGCCTTTGCAAACAGTTTGGATCCAGATGAGACGCCACAGAACGTGGCGTCTCATCAGGATCCAAACTGTTTGCTATTCTGATAGTGGTCTCAGAAAAAATTGAAGAAAATGCTAATTTTAGAAATTCAGCAGACAACATTTTAGCAGATGACAAATTTCCCAGCATGCAAAGGGTTAAACAAGTTCATACAAAACTGTTTCAGTTGGGATTTAAACAAAAACATTAGTATGTGAAATCTTGATAAATATCAATCAACCACTTTTGTTGATTTAGGTGTACATGCACTGGTATTGAGAAATTTACAAAATATAACAGCTATGGTTAAAACTAGAAGCAAGCACTGATTTCTAAAATCATAAGCATAAGCTCAACTTTTATATGATGCAAAATATGAATGAGTATATATGTGAAATAAATAAAAACTGTTCTGTACAACAAATAATAATATGAATCAATGAAATAATCATAGTTATTATTAAAACAGACTTAAGAATAATTGAGCAATAGGTGCCAGTGGATTGAGTGCCAACTGTTGAGGTGAATCATAATTTAATGAATTTAATTAAATGATTTAGGTGGCCAACATTCAGTGGAATTACAAGACCACAGATGACGTTGTGAAAGTAGAAATTTGGGATGTGGTCGATAAAGGAAGGAAGAAAAAGGAAAAAAAAGGCCTTAAACTCTCTACTGCGGAGGTATTGATTTGCTCTGAAATAACTTAAGTGTCATATAAAAGTATGCGTGTTATTGCTTTATTCACTTGTTTTACTAACAACAATTTGATTTGTCATAAGTTATTGCAAAAAAATAATAAATTACTTAATGAATTTCATGTTGTTTTACTGATCTATATTTAAAAAAATAAAATAAAAAAAATGAGTCTTTATGATACTTGATTTTATCTTCTTTTTTTTTTACTTTTAATATTGATTGACTGTTCTATCTATAGCAAAGTTTGGTGAGTGGTTGAGTACTTGTGTTGTGAACAGAGACCAATTTTTATTTGTAAGCTAAAAAAAGATTCATGAATTATAACCAAATTCTGGTTTAAAGGTAAGCAAACTTCCTCTTAAAAATAATTGAAGTCCCAATAAACAATAATCAAATTCGCTATAAAAAATGTGTTGCTTTTTTGTCCTGCAGGATGAGTTGGACGATGAACCGTGCCTGGATGCAAACTTTGTGGACGTCTACAAAGGCACCAATGGTGTGGTCCTGATGTACGATATCACTAAACAATGGTGAGAGCATTTATGGCTTGTATGTACAGTTGAGAAGTGCTAGCCTTCTGCCACTTTAAAGGGACTTGTTTACAGATTGTCGAAATGTCACAGATTCAAAAAGTAAAAGAACAATGCACATGAGAGAGCGAAATACATGTAACACTTATGAAATAGACTGATACTGAAAACACAGCTTATCAGTAATCGTCATTAGAAATTGATAAAATTATAAAGAGTTACAAACCGAAACAAGTGAAATAGTTTGGAGTGTTTCTGTTGTTTTCGTTATATATCTTGTGCCAATACATGGATTGCTTATATAGAGTATTAAATCAGTGCTCCAGCTAGGATTTCAAAAAGGCAGGGGGGCTTTTTTGTCAAAAGGGCACTTTGGACGCGCAGTTTTTTGTCAAAAGGGCACTTTCGAGCGCGCTGGCGTTTCTGGAATGCTTCCTCTTACATGTTAATTTATATGTTATTAATAATTGTAAGAATAAATTATTCCCATTATAATAAAACAATTCAAATAAAATGTCTGCAATGAGGAATAAATTAATTACAATGTATTTTAAAAAGAGATNGTTGAGTGGTATCAAGACCAAAGTCACTGTAACTAACTAGGGCAAAAAGATTTCTGCTCAATAACTCAAGAATAAAATGAGCTATTTTACCGGTAATAAAGCTTCCTTCATAAACATCTTATGCTTGTTTTGGGATATGGGGTTGGTGAAGTTATGGTCTAGGTCACCATTACTTAACCATTACTTAATTAGAAAAATAATTTCTTCTTGCCCAATGGCTGTCTGGTGTGTGCAGTGGTTGGTATCTGAACTTCTCACCAAGGCAACCCTGGTTAAATGTGTCGTGTTCTGAGAAAACTGGGCAAAATGCATGTGCGTAAGGTGTCGTCCAGGATTAGCTTGTGCAGTTCGCACTGGCTAATCCGGGACGACATTTTCCGCCTAAACTGGATTTTTGCTAAGAAGAGACATCATTCAAACGAAAAATTCCATAAAAGCTGAAATTGTCGTCCCTGATAAGCCTGTGCGGACCTGGTGTCCTCCCACAGCACAAGACCACACCAAAATTGAAAATCTGTCAGTAAAAACCTAAATAGTTGGAAATTGCAGCTGTAATTAAAAGGAATCCCATTTTTTGTGAGTTTGTGAGCATAGTAAGGCCAAAAAAAGGGTCAGTTTCTGGTCTCCTTGGGGAAAAAACAGGGTCGGTAGGTAGGGATTTTTTTTTTCTTACAATTACTTGTATGGAAGGCTACTAAAGCTTATAATAAGAATTACATGTATATATATGCTTTGTTTGCTTGATATTACATCTTATATTGAGAAATATATGTATATTATTTGCTTTGTTTGCTTTTTTCCATATTTATTGCCGAATGTATTAATAGAATTTCATACTTTTATATTAAAAACTATTAAGTCAATATTGAAAAATGACACATATACATCTACTCTACTTTTTTTTTTGGCGACCCCAATAATAAGTTGAGGGTCGGCGCCGATTCGGGAGACACGGTCTGGCGACCGGAAACGGACCTTTTTTTTTGGTCTCAGTTTAGATAGAAGTGCTGGCACACACTCCGGCTCCTAACATGTTGCAGCCATAGGACCTCATAAACTTTGAAATACACACACTCTTAATGCTCAATCATTTGAGAATGGAATGTATTGTGCTTTATACAAGAAAAGCTAGAAGACTTTGCTTAAAATTGCTTTATGATAGCCAGGTCAAGGTCAAAGTTACGACAAATCAGACATAAATTTGGAAGTAAGCTTTCTACTTAATAACTGGAAAACAAATAAAGCTGTAGAAAAAAAAATGTTTAGCATTTTCCACATTTCTTGTTGGAATGGTCTTACTACTCGAAACAGGATTATGTGGAGAAAGAGTATGACTTCTTTTGAGTAATTGTTTGCCAGTTTTGATTCTTTATTTGTATATAAATATAGGTCACAGAGAATCGTCCTCGCTTGATTATGCACATCTTTTAATTAACAGGACATATGACTATGTGGAAAAAGAGTTTGAGAAAATCCCTGTGAACATTCCGGTGCTGATTCTCGGTAACCACAGGGACATGGGTCACCACAGAACTGTCCTTGAAGACAAGGCGCGGTACTTTGTGGAGGGCCTGCAGAGGTGAGATAAGATGACACCTTACAAATATGAATATTAACCCATTTATGCCTAGCGTCTAGAAAAAAGGCCTTGGCAAACAGCGTAGACCCAGATGAGACGCGGCATGATGTAAGAAATATTCTAAATATAGAAATAAATATACTAGACATGCCTAATTTTGGAAATTAATTGATCAAATTTAGAAGGATGAGAGAGTCCACTAGGCATAAATGGGTTAATGCCTGTCCGCCTTATACATTGAAACTTGCATTCATTGTATCTAAGGACACATTTCTTATTGAACTGGCTACATATTTCAACATGCGGCATCCAGGTTAGGTGGGATGTATATTCATCACTACATTGACAAGCTCAAGTTCAATTTGTAGATGATATGAACCGCGTTCTGGGAAAACTGGGCCTAATGCATGTGCATAGTGTCATTCCAAATTAGCCTGTGCAGTCTGCACAGGCTAATTAGGGACAACACTTTCGGCTTTTAGAATTTTTCATTGAAAGGAAGTCTCTTCTAAATGAAAATCCAGTTAAGGCGGAAAGGGTCGTCCCTGATTAGCCTGTGCGGACTGCACAGGCTAATCTGGGATGACACTTTACGCACATGCATTTTGTCCAGTTTTCTCAGAACGAGACACATATTTCAACATGCGGCATCCAGGGTAGGTGGGATGTATATTCATGACTACATGGACAAGCTAAAGTTTGATTTGTAGATGATATGGACCGCGTTCTGGGAAAACTGGGCCTAATGCATGTGCATAAAGTGTCGTCCCAAATTAGCCTGTGCAGTCTGCACAGGCTAATCAGGGACAACACTTTCTGCTTTTATAATTTTTCATTGAAAGGAAGTCTCTTCTAAATGAAAATCCAGTTTAGGCGGAAAGTGTCGTCCCTGATTAGCCCATCCGGACTGCACATGCATTAAGCCCTTGTTCAATGACAAGTGTACTATTAGGAAGAATGCATGCAAGTTTGAATGTTTAACCCATTTATGCCTAGCGTGTAGAAAAAAGGCCTTGGCAAACAGCATAGACCCAGATGAGACGCTGCAGGGTCTGCGCTGTTTGCTTTAAGGAATTTCTGTAAGAAATATTCTAAATATAGAAATAAATATACTAGACATCCCTAATTTTGGATATAAATTGATCCAATTTAAAAGGATGGGAGAGTCCACTAGGCATAAATGGGTTAAGGTTAGTTTAGAAAATCAAGTTTGTATCTTCAGAGACTAAGGTGGAAGGACATCTGGGACGACACTTTAAGCACATGCATTTAGCCCAGTTTTCATAGAATGAGGCTCATATCGTAATTGTCTTACTGTCCCTTCATATTCAGACCATCTGGGTCGGGACCGGTCCGATATGCCGAGTCCTCCATGAGAAATGCGTTTGGCCTAAAGTACATCCACAAGTTCTTCAATATGCCATTTCTGCAACTTCAGGTAGGTATCTTTTACAATTTACATCATGGATTTCTGCAAAATGTGGTAGATTTTCTATGTATCATTGAATTCTGCAACTTTTGGTGTGTTTTTTGCATAATGTTTTTCTTTGTGCAACTTCAGCTAGGTTTTATTTTGCATCATTGATTTCTGCATATTCAGGTAGTTTTTATGCCCGCTTCTTCGAAGAAGAGGGGATATATTGTTTTTGGCCTGTCTGTCTGTCATTGTTTCTTTCTGTGTGTCTGTCTTAAAACTTTTACCTAGGGTTAAGTTTTGTCATAACTTTTGCATAATTGATGACAGCATCTTGTATCTCATGGAGCTGCACATTTTGAGTGGTGAAAGGTCAAGGTCATCCTTCAAGGTATTTTTTTTTTTTTTAATTCAAAGCGGCGCATTAGGGGGCATTGTGTTTCTGACAAACACATCTCTTGTTTGCATCATAGAATACTGCAACTTTAGGTAGTTGTTTGCATCATAGAATTCTGCAAAATCAGGTAGTTTTTGCATCATTGAAATCTGCAACTTAGGGTGGTTTTTTCTTCATCATTTGATTTGCCTGAATGTTTTTTGTTTTGTGCATACACAATCATGAAACAAACATTTGATATATTAGACTTGTGATAATATTTCACATCAATATATTTTTTTTAACAAGATTGCAAAGATAAATATCTCTCACCTGTTAAAAGATACGAGTTTTTTTCAAAGCTTTTTTTCTAATCTATCAACAATATCTGTGTACACATTTTGTACATTTTGTTATGTAATGCAAAAAAAATGGTTTTCTCCCTTTTCGGTTATGATAGAACATTTAATCAAAGAGAAACAATCAAATATCCCACCTTGTATTGTTAATATTGTTGCCAGCGGGAGACGTTACTGAATCAGCTGCGAACAAACGAGCAGGACATGCAGTCAACCCTCGAGGAACTTGACATTCACGAGGAGTCTGAGGAACAGAACTATGATGTGTAAGTAAATGGCATTTAAGTATCTTAGTTCTCCGACATTTAAACCTGTTCTTGATCTGACCTAGCCACAGAATAATCTCCAATGTCCCATTGAAAGTCCTTCTTTTCCAAAGCCTTCTTCGCAGATTTCAGATGTTGGGGAAACACGGGAAAAAAATGGGTGGGATTTCTCCTTTTAGCTGATTTTCTCCTTTTCGATGCAAAGATAGTTGAACCATGTGTTCTTAACTTTGCTACATCAAAAAGTTGGAAGTTTTGGTTGACCATGTAATAGGCTTATGGGATTTTCCTGCCACAAGTTGTTGCCAAAGTCACATGGCTGTTAAATCTTCACAATCAGATAAAACATTAAAGAATAACCAACTACAATATAATTTTAGAAGAACTGATGTTAGAAAGTTCAAGAAAATAGCTTTTTATAAAAAAAAATAATGATTTTCAATGTTCATTCTTCTTAAATAAGATTCATAGCTGGATTTTTTATGTCCTTCAGTCTATACTGTTGACATATTGTTTTTGCCCTGTCTGTTTGTTTGTTGATTTGTTTGTTGGCTTGTTGGTTTGTTTGCACAAACTTTAACATTTGCCATAACTTTTGCAATAATGAAGATAGCAACTTGATATTTGGCATGCATGTGTATCTCATGGAGCTGCACATTTTGAGTGGTGAAAGGTCAAGGTCAAGTTCATCCTTCAAGGTCAAAGGTCAAATATATGAGTCAAAATCGCTCAAAAGGGGCCATAGTGTTTCACAAACACATCACTTGTTTTTTTTTGTTTTTTTTATGTTTTTTTTAATTCTCTTGATTCTTTTCCAGGTTCATTGAGTTTCTGGGCAAAAAGCGTCGTGAGAGCCAAGAAGCCCAGGGCGTCAAGGGAGCCCTGCCTGCCCCTAAACCACAGAGCGTGCCTACCAAACCCACCACCCTGCCCAATGGTAACGCTAACCATGACAAAAATATCTAAGCCTCGCTCTGGGAAAACCAGGCTTAATGCATGTGCGTAAAGTATTGTCCCAAATTAGCCTGTGCAGTCCGCACAGGCTAATCAGGGACGATTCTTTCTGCTTAGATTGGATTTGCGCTAAGAAGAGACTTTCTTTCTACCTAAAATACCATAAAAGCGAAAAGTGTCGTTCCCAAAGTGGTTCTCATTTTAAAGCATTCCTTAAAAAGAGTTTATATTTTGTGAACATAATACGAAGTACTACAGTTTTAGCAATAACGTTTTTATAGCCCAATTTTTATACTCATTTTATCAATGTCAGAAAAGAGGTATAATAGTAATCTATTCGAAAACTACCATAATGAGTGTTATAGGGCATGTATTGTTAATCAAATTAATACGCCTGATAGAGATGGCATAGAAATATTTTTTATATATTACAGTTCCAAGATCAATATCAGCACCTGCCATACAAAAATCTACAATAACACCAGAGTCCAGCAATACCCTTACTACGCCCACCCCCACCAGAGCTACCCCCTCGCCATTGGCTAGCACTCCAATTACAGAGGTCGAAGAGGTCAATGTCACCGATGGCAGGAAGGGGTCGGCTCCAAACACCAGTGATCATTCCAAGGGGTCGTCTCATAATGCTCCAAACACCAGTGATCATTCCAAGGGGTCGTCTCATAATGCTCCAAACACCAGTGAGCAGGCCAACGGGTCGTCTCAAAATGCGGCTCAGAAACCTCCTGAACAGAAGACAGGGTTCTTCTCAAAATTGTTCAACAAGAAAGCTGCCCCACAGCAGGCAAAGGCCCAGGAAACTAAAGGTTATTGAGTTTTGAAAATAGACATTGATAAATTCTTCAAAAGTTCGTACTATATGTACGATCAAAAGGCTTTATGTTTTTTTCATTTTCTGTTATTTAATGTAATAAAGGATGTTTGTTGATTTCAGTGTAATACCTTGATAAAAATGTCATTTGTGGTCATATAAAACAAATATTTTTACTTGTGGCTCTGGCACTCTGACATGAACATATGTTTTATATGACCACTAAGTAATGAAATGATAATACGATCTTATTTTCCAATTTTCTTTTTATTTCGTGTAATTTGATGTCATAAATATGACATATGATCACAAACATGTTTTTCAACACTAGTGGGAAAATAGTACTTACGTTTCGGCATTGCTAAATTATGTTATATACTTTTTAAATGTATAACTGGTCAAATTTTACACTGAAAATGAGACAATTTACCAATTGCTAAAACGTCACAATTTAAATTAAGAAATCTAATCCTAAACAAACTAGAGCTAAATAATCAAACCTTATCATTTCACTTAAGCTAAAGTTATATGATCAGGTTATCTTTCACTGATATTTTTCACTCACTCACCGCCTAGCATGTTATAATAAGACATACCAAATCAGATAAAAATGCATTGAAATAGCGCTACAAATCAATAAGACCACATTTTTTGTTCAACTACAGTTCTCCTGAAGCCCTTTTGCCCCAAAACCAATAAATTAAACAATTAAAAATCGATCTGGCAAATTTAAATTATGAACCATTTTTCCAAAATGAAAGTTTGCATGTAAATCATCAGTAAAAAAACAACACAAAAAGCAAGTTCTTGTTAATAGTAGATTCAGGAAAAAATGCAAATCCATGTTTTATGTCCTAAATTATCATTTTCCACTTCTAGCAACGACTGAGTTTACCAATTGTTTTTCATCAGTAAAAGATGGAACATTGTTTCTTTATACAATAACTTGGCCAAAAAATTGAACACTATGTCTTAGACAACAAAAGAAAGTCATTGCAGACTATTGTTGTGTTCATGAGTTTTGAACAGAAAACACGTACAGTATTTTTCTGGCATGTAAGTTGCACCTGGAATATAAGACGCTTTCCCTAATTTCTAACATTTTTGTTATTTAGTCCGTATATATGCACATAAACTATTATGAAATATTCCCAAGGAGTATGTTTAACCCTTACCTGCTCTTAAGAAAAGTGAAAATGGCTATATGCAACAAGCATGAAACCAGAACAGCCTGCGAGTAACTGGCAGTCTGTTCAGGTTGTATGCTTGTTTGCTGCTTATCAGTATCTCAGGGTTGGAAATGAAGCCTTTAAAACTTGAATGTAGTAAGAAAGGTCTTTAATTTAATTTGATTTTCTAAGGGACTACAAACGTGTCGAAAGTGCGTATCCGAATGGTACAGAGTTAAGAATCATTGGCTATTACAACTGTTGTCATAAGAAATGTTCACCAATCTTCCCTATTGTTACCAGAAGAGGTAGTTGCTGAACCTGAAGTTCCAGTGAAGAGTGTAGATGACTTTGTACCGGAGACGGGTGGCCTTGACAACTTCCTTGACGACACTAAGGAGGTCAAGGATGTACCCAGTGTAGACAAGGACAACAGTGATAGGTGAGCAGTGTATAAAAACTATATACACAACAGATCCAATACATCGCGATTGATCAGGTCCAAAGATCGTGATCGCGATATATCCGGCGCGCGATATAAATCCAGACATGTCTTACTTAATTTTTTACAGATTTCTGAATGTAAATATTGAATAATACAGTCATAAGACAGCTAGAAATAACAGCATACATATTTGTTGTACAAATTGTTTATTAAAAACGTAAATAAGCTTACCTTTTCATATTTATATCCAAATATATAATTAAATTAATAAAATAATGCATTAAACGATAAAAGACACTTCAAAACCGCTATTTTGTACATTGAAAATAATTGTGACAAAGAGAGACTACTCTCATTACTCTTTTTTTCTCATAATAAACTACTGTAATTACTTCCCTTTATTTCAACAATGCTGATTAAACTATAGTTTAAAAATAAATGTGTACACATTTATTGGCATTTATGCTTTTATAAACTAAGTGATTGAAAAAAAAATTCTTTGCAAGATGGTAAGTCCAGAATAACCTTCCAATAGAAACGACTAATGTTCCGTTAAAATGTAAGTTATCACTGCCAAATAAAAGTCTTGCACTTTATTCCAACCCATTCACCCATTGTGTGATATATGTTACAAACTACATTATGTGTGTACAAACTGATAAAACTTTGGCGGGAAGCTAGCTGAACAACGCCCTTTGTTTAGCTAAATGCTATCACCCAGTAGTCTGTAATCATAACAAATTGACATTTGATGCATCAGGTCAATTAATACACACGTGCCAAATCTGTCCTTCGTGTGTCAAAGAGTAAATGGTTTCAACAATTTCCTGTGTCGGCAGATCAAAGCTCCTTAGAAAATACCCCACGCTTAGCACCTGTTAAATTGACATCTCGCCTGGACGATGATCGCTCCGCCCACTTAATCACGTGGCCTAGCAGATAAGAAACCTAGACAAGTTAAGGTAGTAGGCGTGTAATGCAATCGGTAAACATCGGCCAATGTCGGTAACTTTCAACAAGCCTCGGAATGAAATCGTATACTATCGTGGGGAACCGAATGAAGTCATAATTTTTATTTGCCATCAGTATTTTGTAATAATAATATTAAATTATTGACTCGATTTAAGAAATTCGGCAAATACTTGTTGAAATATTAAAAACATTCTAACTTAAAAATAAAAATAAATGCATGCTGGGAAATTTCCGCAATGGCCGACGATGAAATGTCAAAATGAAATACCGTGACAAATCGGGCGTTTTTCGACGCGTTTATGACAAACGTCGACCCAAAAGAGAAAAGCAAATTAAAAAAGAACACAATTACTGTAATACTAGTTTATGTTTGGGTGATGAGTGTTCTTTAGATGGTTGTACTTCAACAATTCACAAGCAAAAACAACTTGGTAAAGGTGTACACGATGTGTGGAGAAACGGAAGAAGGTTGATTGAGCTTGAAGTTCTATTGTCAAATCTCCAGTACTGCCAGAATTGTAAACTTGGCCCAGTGCCATTGACCTTGTATAACGTTATTGGTGAATTACAAAAAGGACTTAGTGGTTACTTGNACTGGTTCCCTGCCTACAGTGAGGAGGATGCTGGGAACCCAATGGTGGCCGGTTTCCAGGACGAGCTTGACTCTGAAGACGAGATGCTACCCAGTTCCTTGACGAACAAGCTGGGAACCAGTCGTCCTGCAGTGGCACCAGACCTTGATATCTCTAGTGATGATGAGAGTGGTCTCCCCTCCACCAATGTCCATGTAGTTCAGTATAGCCAAGATTTGTCATCAGACGATGATGTGAAAGTAAAAAAAAGTGCCAAGAAAGACATTGTGAATAATGTCTCTACGAAAGCAGACGCCAAAGTGAAATCAAAACAAAAGTCCATGTCGTCAGAAAGTGACATTGAGGAAAGTGGTTTGAGTAAAGTTGATTCTCATTTGACTCAAGCTAAATCAAATTCTGACCTGGATAGTGATACTGAATCCGCTCGGGGTGATAATGGCCATAAATATTCTAGTCAAGTACACGATGAGGTTGTTTCTAAAGCAACAAGTACTCTAAGTGCAAGTTCTAGGAAAATTTCGTCAGATTCCAATAATTCTGACCATAAGACAGTTGTAGCCAATCAAAAGACTTCTAAAAATAAACCGACCAATGGGAACTCAGATTCTGACTCAGATGACACCGGTGCCCAGGTTGCTGTGTTACAAGACACAGACATCAATCCGGACGATTTTGGTGGGGCAGATGTCTTTAATGATTGGCTGAACAAACAGGAAGAGGTAGGAGATACATTGTAAAATAATCATTGAATTTGCAACATGAATGAATTTACATGGTGATAACAATGGCCTCTTTATCTAATATGTAATTAAAGCTTACAGGTCCCAATTAAACTAAGGTGGCGTTACAATCATGACAAATATGTAATACACTTACTGTAATGTATTAAATGACTGGGTTTTAACATTAATTTATCACTAGAGCAGGGTAAAAGCTAGTTTGAAAAACTCGTTAGGTTTTAGATCATCAAAAATAGAAAATATCTAAACAAAGAAATCACCTTTCTGCTTCAATTTGATCTTCATACTTAATATGCTCGCGTATAATTTTCTGTAGTATGTCTTTGGCATAATGGCATACATATAAACAAAATACTATGAAAATAAGATAATGCATGTCAGGTCATGCAGATAGCTCAGTTTGTAGATGGTAGAAATGTCAATCTGCGAGTTCACACCTAGCCCTGGCCATATAACTTGTGAAATTCATTTTGTTAAGAATTAGTACAGAAAAAGTATGTTTAATACTTGCATCAAACTTAAATTTCAAAATAATGCATTAAAATCATGTTTTGATTGTCTGGACTTTTTTATTTAAAAAAATAAGTTCAGGGACAATATTTGGGCTTAAATTATGTCTGTTCATGTACTAATGAAAGCAATGACACTAAAATAAAATGTAATTTTGAATTGTGAAATGGCCGTTTTTGACAGATTTGAGCACAAAAAGTGCGATTTTCACAGTTTAAAATGGCCGTTTTTGTGGCCCGTTAGATTTGTGAATTGTATGTTCATAAAGTACGGGTTCACCTCTTAGATCAGCTAGATTTACCCAGAAAAAACTGTGCGGGGGTTGCTGAACCCTGTTACAAAACTGTTGAAAATGGCGAAACATCCAAACATGTACCAAAATCACAGAACATATAAATCTTGTTCTGGGAACATTGGGCAATCCGCACAGGCTAATCAGGGACAACTTTTGCCGCCTTTGTGGAATTTTTTGTTTAAAGACAGTCTTTTATAAACAAAAATCCAGTATAGGCGAAAAGTGTTGTCCCTGATTAGCCTGTGCAAACTGCACAGGCTAATCTGGGATGACACTTTAAGCACATGCATTAAGCCCTGTTTTCCAAGAACAATGCTCATATAACAAATAACATTTTAATGTTGTAAATATGACGGCCTGATGCATTTATGAATTTTATGATTCTTTTCTAAGGTAAAAACCAAGGCAACCAAGGTCATACATGAGGTGGCAGAGAAAGGTGAAGGACATTCCACAAAGAAGAGTAAAAGTGGGTATTATTTATTATCAGTAATATAAACTTTCTGCCTTTTAGACAATCAGTCGCATTCAACAACTGTGGTGCTTGCTTAAAGGTCAGTGTCACAATAGTGAAATATGTATAACAAAAGGTCAAGGTCACTGTGTATACTGGAAGTTTGTGCATATTCTTAAATGGTAATAATTATTGCAGATATTATTGTGTCTGTTAGGTCTATTATATGCATGATGGGATTCCAAAATAAATTAGAAAAATGTATCATCATATTAAGATGACATGTTGCATGCACCAACTTTGGCGCTCTCCTAAAGGTCAATGCCACAGTAGTGATATAGGCTTTATGTGTATCAACAGTAACAAAGGTACATACATGCTGTTCAACTGTTAACATTGTATCTGTCATGCAACAATTATTTCTGTGTCAAGTGACATATACATGTAGCAAGGCATTTATGTACTATGGGCGCATTTTTATGCCCCCTTCTTCGAAGAAGAGTTATAATAATGTTTTTGGCCTGTCTGTCATTCTGTCTGTCTGTCCCAAAACTTTAACCTTGGTCATAACTTTTGCAATATTGAAGATAGCAACTTGATATTTGGCATGCATGTGCATCACATGGAGCTGCACATTTTGAGTGGTGAAAGGTCAAGGTCAAGGACATCATTCATGGTCGAAGGTCAAAAAAAAAATGTTTGTATATATTTTTATTATAACTGATCTATTAAGATTGCTCACCTGGTAATTGTATTTTGTTTAAGCATAGAAGTACATACTAGATGCCTTTACTTCAAAAGTGCTTTATTTATAGTTGTAGTTGCAGACAATGGTAATTATCTTCTCTACTCCAACCACTCCACATATTATTTACAAGACAAACATTAAAAACATATGGTTACCCAACATTGTCAGTTTACTTCAGATATTCACTCATTAAATTTCTCCCATATTTTCCCTGTTGCCAGATTTTCCAATGCAAAATTCCTATCTTGATTCCCAACACAGTGGAACACATTTTTCTTTTCTGTTCCTTTTTGTACAGCACTTCTATCCAGACAGATCTATTTTTATCCCATGTATAAGCATACGTACATCATTAGTTATAAATTTAACGTATCAGCATGCATTATGCAGCCTGCACTTGATTGGAAAAAATGAACAAAGTAACGAACATTTGCAAAGAAGCCTAGATTCTGAAGCCACTGTAGCAACATTTGTGACAATCAACTGCATTCTTTGTCCCTTAACTTGATGTTGATGTTCTTGTGGCATAATGTCCATAAAATGTGAGGGTATAAACAAGTTTATTTTTTTTTAATGGATTTTAGTTTTTAATCCAGGAACAGTACATATGTGTCCATTTAAAGAATAAAAACAAAAAGTCAAGAAAATCAGATTTGTTACTATTATTTTCCAACATTAACTATTTAACCCTTTGCATGCTGGGAAATTTGTCGTCTGCTAAAATGTTGTCTGCTAAATTTCTAAAATTAGCATTTTCTTCGATTTTTTTTCAAAGAATACTATCAGAATAGCAAACAGTTTGGATCCTGATGAGACGCCACGTTCTGTGGCGTCTCATCTGGATCCAAACTGNTGTGACAATCAACTGCATTCTCTGTCCCTTAACTTGATGTTGATGTTCTTGTGGCATAATATCCATAAAATGTGAGGGTTTAAACAAGTTTAATTCTATGATTTTTTTTTAATGGATTTTAGTTTTTACTCCAAGAACAGTACATATGTGTCCATTTAAAGAATAAAAACAAAAAGTCAAGAAAATCAGATTTGTTCCTATTATTTTTCCGACATTAACTATTTAAAAGAAGGCTTAGTGTTGTTATGTTTTAATTTAGTAAAAATAAATGAGTGCAAAATGAGTTTTGTGTTTAAATTGGTAAAATGTATAGAGGATGTTTGTTTGCTTTCGAGGTAATACCGTATGATAGTGTCTCTGTTAAGGGGGAGAATTAAAATTCATATTAAATATATATATTGTTCAATATTTGCACATTTAAAATTCATACTAATAGTTTTATTGACCTCAAATTGAAAATCCAGAGATGTAGAGAATTAAGAATTGTATGCAAAATAATTTCAGGTTACAATATAGGGATAATACACGCTTTTGAGGGCATGATCATCTGAGGGCGCTTCAAAAATCCGTTCCTGCCCGAGTGCGCAGCACGATGGCAGGAATGGCTTTGAGAGCGCCGGCAGATGATCATGTCCCAGAAAATGTGTATTTTTCGCTATTATTGCATAAACAAATCACACATACCAAAATAAATTAAAATAACATTGAAAACAATAATGTCTTGTTCATTTGACATCGACAAAATAATTCCATTATTCCATATGACGTCATACAATTCTAGGTTGTGTTTTACATATGCCTCACTCGCTCATCATCAGAAATGACGAGGCTTTACCTTCGGATAGGCAGTTTTCTATTTTAAATGTGTTTAAACAGTGGATTAAAGCAAATTTGAAATGCACCGCGCAAAGTAAGAAATGATGAATTATTTTGGAATTTACTGGTCGTGACAGATAAGTATATTGTTAGCAGTGATTTTTTTACCTGCGAGTCCTGCGTAATGGACTCACAAAAACCTCTGGGGATGCAAAGTTTCGAATTATGTTTGTCCCAAAAATGCATTGAAATTTCAAAAAAAAATATATAGTTTAATATTTGGACTCGTTTTTTCAATTGGGGGACTCAAAGATTTGCAAGTTATCGAGTCCCAGGACTCAGATGAGAAAATTTGTAAAAATATCACTGCGTTAGAATAAGTCATTACTCAGGGAAGTTATTGCGCGTGGACCAGTTTATGGATATGAAAAACACATAACAGGGCTTGAACGGCAGGTGAATCGCCTTGTTAAAACACGATTTCTCCCTTTCAAGCCCTCCTTTTGGCAAGTTTCTGCACCCCGCCCGAGGGCATTATAGATAGAGTTTATGCAATAATAAGGAATTGTGTGAGAACATGCACAAATCTTTCCTTTGAGTAATGTTCCTTGTCGCTATATTACAGAAAAGGCAGCACACAGTTCAGATGCAAATGAGGAGCCAGAAAAGGAGGGAAAGAAAAAGAAGAAGAAGAAAGTCAAGGTAGTTATAGAAGTGGAGAACAACTAGACAACTGTTGAAGGGTCGTAAATTACATATAGACTTTAACCCTTTGAGTGCTGGAACTGGATTTTGAAGGCCTTTGCAAACAGTTTGGATCCAGATGAGACGCCACAGAACGTGGCGTCTCATCAGGATCCAAACTGTTTGCTATTCTGATAGTATTCTTTGAAAAAAATCGAAGAAAATGATAATTTTAAAAATTCAGCAGACGACATTTTAGCAGACAACAAATTTCCAAGCATGCAAAGGGTTAAATATACTGTTGCAGGAAGGGGGTATATTGGAGTCACTCATTGGGTCGGTTGCTTTATAGATCTATTTGCATAAGATGTTTGATGTTTGTGGAGTAAACAACTTTGCATTTCTGAAAAGATTTAACTGAAACTATTTTTTTTTTCATCACCATGATGTGTATATGTGCAGAGCACTTTTCATCCTCAGTGATCCACATGTTCCTGAGTAATGTGCTTAAATGGTCATCCCTGATATGTCTGTGCAGTCCACTAATCAGGCACAACACTTTCTGCAGAGACTTGACTGTCGTTTAGAAGAGACATACAATTCCATAACAGCTAAAAGTGTCGTCCCTGATTAGCCTGTGCAGTCTTCACAGGCTTATCGAGGATTACACTTTGCACATGCATTAAACCCCGTTTCCAAGAGCAAGGATCAATTAGTTTATGAGGGTATTTTACCTTGTATTAAAATAACGGTCTTATTATTTCCCATGCTAGGACACTGAGGATTCTGAGAGAAAACCCCGCAAGAAGGATCGAAGCAAAGGAGAAAAAGAGAGCAAAGTAGAAAAAGAAAGCAAAGACAAGGAGCGTGATGGAGAGAAGAAGAAAAAGAAGAAGAAGAAGGAGGCAGCAGCTCAAAGTAATGACATGGATGACTTTGAGAAGTTTCTAGCTGATGATAAAGCAGATGGGAAAAACTATGAAGCATTTTAGAAGGTTTTATATTTGTTAAAGTATAATTATTTGTTGAATAAAAATGTGTTCGATTTCGATAGTTTTACAACTGAACCAAGCGTATTTTAGCAACTATGAAGCTTGTAAATATTAATGTATGTTAATAAAAGTATAATTGCATTTAAATTTCATAGTGATACAAAGAAACTTAGCTCACTTACCTGATTAAAAGAATACTACATATTCATCCTCCACATTTCTGGTATAATACGTAAAGAAGTCTAATTCCTTATTATATTTTCACATACAAGTTTTTCCTACATTTAGAATGTATTGAAAGTTTGCTTATGAAATAGGTCTCATTTTAATAAACGTTAGTAAAATATTAATTTCATATAAATATAAAGAGTTGTCCCAAGGACACTCTTTGTGCATGGAAAAAGTAGTAGTCATAAATGAAATGTACATGAAATACCGTACTCCTTCAAGAATGTGTACTATTAAAAATATTAACACAGTCAGGTAAAATTGCCATCAAAGTGCATGAGGTTGAATCCCACTGCAGGCATGTATCAAAAACATTATTTCCAGGCATTTTAAAGTTTTTCTTAAAGATTTCATTTACAGATCATTGTTACTACATACATACATATATGAGTTAAATGGAGGAATATGTATTGTTTTAATAGTTGTCTATATATTGGGTAATTATGGTCAATACCATAAGCCACGTTATCATTTTAATGGTGTTAACTGAACATCATAGTTGATATAGAATACAGGTGTTCATACTTTGTTTCCTCATTAGAATTTGTTATTGTTGTTAAATATAATTTGTTGGTTGAATTATATTGTGCTTCTTTTATTTATTTCATTTGGTTCGAAAGTATAGTTCAATGATTCAATAGGTGCATATATAAATACCAATATTTAAAAATTATTAATCATATTTTAAAACAAACAAACCACTGAAAACAATGACATTTTCATATTCATTGTGGCATTATTTGCCAGTTAATTTTCAAACTGTGTAATCATGGTAATGTATTTTATGTTACAACAGCTGTGATAGTTTTAATTGAGCCTAGCTCTGGAAAAAATGGGGTTTAATGCATGTGCATAAAGTGTTATCCCAGATAAGCCTGTGCATTCTAAACTAGATTTTTGCTAAGCAGAGACTTCCTTTAAACGAAGAATACCATAAGAGCGTAAAGTGTCTTCCTTGATAAGCCTGTGCGGGACGTGGATTACGCCCTGTTTTTCCATAGCGAGGCTCATTTATACAGAAAAAAAAGTGTATAACCCTTTGCATGCTGGGAAATTTGTCGTCTCCTAAAATGTCTTCTGCTGTATTTCTAAAATTAGCATTTTCTTCGATTTTTTTCAAAGAATACTATCAGAATAGCAAACAGTTTGGATCCTGATGAGACGCCACGTTTTGTGGCGTCTCATCTGGATCCAAACTGTTTGCAAAGGCCTTCAAAATCCGGTTCCAGCGCTCAAAGGGTTAAAGCCTCAATACCAGTAGCAGATTGTAAGGCCAAGTATATTTGTCTCTGTTACAAATTGGCTTTTTGCATATCACTTAAAGTTGTGTTCACTACATGTATGTACATAATATCTGATTGTCATGAATCAAAATTTAATGACATAAGTGTAAACCTTTTCTTATAGAAGTTAATTCGAATTAAGAAGAAAATTACTGCTTAGCTAAATAATTGTAAAAATGTGCATTGTTTTTGTAATGAAAAGTCTTGACAACACATGCATACTGCTTACATGCTAAACAATTTCATGCATATCATAATTTCTGAGTGGTTCAGATGTCCAGTCTAGTTTGAAATACAAAAGATGAGTACAAAAGTTACAACAGCCGCATCAGAATCAATATTGACCGTTGTTAAATGTTTTTGTCTGGGTAATTCAGCAAGTGGAACTTAAGTACTACATTATTATGTATTTGTTTTCTTTAAAAGCCTTCTTACGAGTTACAATACACGTCTTGGAAAATTAACAGACATGTATGCAAAATGATCTTAATGTTTTATTGTTGTTGCTGTTTTTGGTTCTTGTTTTGTTATAAAGGTATTTTAATCAACAAGTAAAAATGAATATGCAATATACAAATATAGCTCAGCTTAATTAACCTGGCGCTGGTCTTGATGCATCCATTCATGACAATAATGTATTGTTTATCCAAACAAAACTGGATATGTACTAAAATAAACGAATCAAGCTTATAAATGATGTCGTGAAAGTATATAGGGTCAGGTGAATTTCGGAAAATCCATGATATTATCTTTTTTGCTGTGATGGGCTATATAAATTAATATATGCTGATGGGTTTTGTATTCTTATGTTATTTAGACACTGCTCTTTTAGTTCAGAGTCAGGTTAATTGTTATAGAATTGTGTATTTTCTAATTTTCAAACAATCGTCATACATAACAATGAAAATATAAGATAAATATTATATGGTTGTTTGCATTGAAAATGCTCAGTTGAAAATATATGACATGTCAAATAGGGTTGTGCAATTGTAAAATACTTGAAATATCGACTCAATACTTTGTATTCTCATAATCCACCAAAAGTCACTATATGTTAATGGTTAAGACATAATTTTGACACTTGTACTTGTATCTTAATGCAAATGGTATTAGAAAATGTATATAAGCGAATGAATGAAGTTTTGTTTTAAAGAATATGTCATAAAATGTATAGGATGATTTGTTAATGGATAATTGTCAATAAACGTAGATAAAATTAAAGAGAAATTGCATCACTTTTTGAAAGTATTTTGCAAAACATTCTTAACTAACTTTTTTTGTTTTTTTGATTGCATATATAAAATTATTTATTTGTCAAAAATAGCATATTCTGTGGGAAAATGCTTTTCTTTTCTATATAGGAATGGTAATTGATCTAACATCTAATAAATAACTTGTTCATTGAATTTGTGAGAGAACTAGTATTCAAAACCATATTTTTAGTGAGTTGAATGCCTATGTGTATGTATTTGTGTGCATTAAACCACTGCTCTGTTTCAATTTTTAGCTCACCTGAGCAAGAAGTGCTAAATTGTGATCACCCTACATCCGGAATCTTGCTGTGTGCATCTTCAACTTTTAGCTTGTTACCAGTCTAGATGGTACATTAAACATCCAATCTTGATGAAACTTGGTTAGAATATTTGCTTTGACAATATCCAGGCTGAGTTCGTATCTGACTCATGTGGGTCCAAAAACTCAATCTTGATGAAACTTGGTCATAACGTTTTTCTTGACAATATCTAGGCCATGTTTGAATCTGGGTCAAGTAGGGTCAAGAACTATGTAACCAGGTCAAGTGTATGAATCTGGGTCAAGTAGGGTCAAGAACTATGTAACCAGGTCAAGTGTATGAATCTGGGTCAAGTAGGGTCAAGAACTATGTAACCAGGTCAAGTGTATGACAATTGGTGTACCTTTAACTCAGGTGAGCGCTTTAGGGTCATCATAACCCTCTTGTTTCATGATATTTTAACTGTTGTAATAACCATGCTTTCAAAATAAAAAAATATAATTATAATGAAAAACTATAGGTGTTTTTTTATGCCCCCTTCTTCGAAGAAGAGGGGGTAATTGTTTTTGGCCTGTCTGTCATTGTATGACAGTGTCTGTCCAAAACCTTAACCTTGGTCATAACTTTTGCAATATTGAAGATAGCAACTTGTTAGTTGGCATGCATGTGTATCTCATAGAGCTGCAAATTTTGAGTGGTGAAAGGTCAAGGTTATCCTTCAAGGTATTGGTAAGGTAAGGTAAAATACAATCCAAGGGAAGTAATAAGCTTTTAAAGGGAGATAATTTCTAAACCTGCCAAATGATATATTGAAATTTTATTTCAAAGCGGCGCAATAGAGGGCATTATGTTTCTGACAAACACATCTTTTGTTTTTAAATATAAGTCTGCAATCCTATGTAAATATTAAAGCTTCAGAATCCATGTAAATTAATAGTAGTTAATGGAATTCAATATGGTTTATAATTAGAAAATGCCTATACTATTACATAAAACTGTTAAAAATTGTCACAGGTCGTTACTTAATGTTAATAACTTGAGGTAAAATCACAGGTGTTGGACCCGTGGCCAAGTCACTTTAAAACTATCAATATTTCATAAAACAACATTTTTTATCATTTTGAAATAAAAAAATGTCTACCATATCAGATTTTTTTGTTTTCAAAACAATATAAAAAAAAATGTTTTATGACATATTGATAGTGTTATAGGCCACGCGCCCAACACCTGTGGGTAGAATCAGTCCCTCACACATCCAACATTATAGATAGTGTGACTTAACCCATCGGTTTGTGAACATTACAACTAATTTTATTTAATTTTCACGGAAATACATTTTACGCATGCGTGATTTGTTCACAGCACACTTGAAAGGCTTTGCTACGCTGATTATTTACAATTCAATTGCATAAACAATATCATTTGCATTGTTGACACCGGTGATATTGCTTTAAAAACATTTATTTCTATTCGCTCCCAAAGTTTGACATATACAAATGGTACACTTGTCAAGAAATTTCATTGTCATAAATGCACATAACTCCCACACGCAACAATATTTCAAAGATGAGTAATTTTCCATAGTTCATTGTACTCTGTCCATAAAATTGGGTTGTAAAAAAGACGGACTAAAATGGCAAATAGGACGCAGCAGGTCCGTCAGGTTGCTCGACCGAGGAAACGTGCACAGCCCCCTGTTTTTGGTGGTGTAAACGGTTCATACGAGGACAAGGACAGTGATTATTTATGGTTGGTTCAAACCTTTTTCTTTAAGCTCAATTGCTTCAAAAGCCTAATGCTTATTAAACGCTCTCAAGTCTGTTTCCCTGGGTAGAACCAGTTCTTTGTGTCTTGGAGAGATCTAAAGAATGCGCCCATAGTTCCTTTAGTGGGGATCGAACCCGTGACCTGGTCGCTATGGGGACACCATATCCACTAAGTCACATGCTCAACTAACAAAAGTCTTTAACTAAAGATGTCCAGTTTGTTTTCTGTAAAAAAACAACCTGAAAACTTTATCTTATATAAAGATCTTGAAAATTGTTCCTGATTATTGATCTAACCTGTTGCTGTTTGGTGAAGTCAGTGCGGCCAGTCAAAATAGCTGGGTGTTCGCCAACTCCGTTTCGGACTCCCCGATCTATCCTAAGATTGTTTAAAACAAAAAATGCTAACATTTGTTGAAATTTAATATATTTTGCAAGTACTCAATCATCAAATGCTCATGAATAGAATTTGCATTAAAATGCTATTTGCAAAATCCTTAGATTTATACAATTTTATAAGATATTCATAATGTCACTGGTCCATCTTTCAACTCTGCCACTTTTGAGCAGCACCAGGTACCTTTTGTTATTTTAGATCTTTCCCAATGGTACCACTCGCTATCAAGGCAAGGGCTGTTCTGAGTGAGCTTACCATGTCACATGACATTTAGTCTTCATAACCGCTTAAGTTACAGATAGCTCAGTTTGATTCCCTGCCCTGCCACTGGTGTGGTGATTTGTNTCTCATAGAATAAGGGCAAATGTCTGTTATTAAGTATATCATTAATGTAAGTGCACTCACCACTGGTAAACACAGGTAAGTGTAAGTAGTTGAACTGATCACCATTATACATGTATAAGTAAAATGCTGTTGAAAACATCAATGAAAATAACAAACAAACCAACACAAAGTACTGTTACATATGATACCTTTGTGTTACTAAACATATGTCCAAAGTGATTCCAAAACATCATACAGTGAAGACTGACACTGGGACCTTCTTTAACAATTATTAAGGAAAAATACTAAAATATTCCACATGAAAAACTGTTTAGTTATTTTTTATTAATTTTTCTATTTTGAATATGATTGGTTTGTCTTATTTCCAGTCCCATTTGTTTTGACATCATCGATGAGGCACATATGACAAAGTGTGGTCACACATTCTGGTAAGTTTTTAAAAAATACTTTAATACTTTTGTTATCAAATGTTTGGCTTGCATTATCAGAATATTGAACACCTTCAAATTAATAATTGTTTATTTAGAATGGATTCAATATAACAACATTAAATAGATGTNCGGGTATCGATCTTAACGGTTATTTCGTAATTTCAAAGCTATTAATAACACACATTCAACCGTTTTACTTTATTTATTAAAACCCTCGCACTATTATTTCATTTATCGGCGTAGAATGCAAGTTCAGTTTACCAAAAGTATTCCAACATTTTAAATACGTGAGTCGGACTTTACACTCTCTATAACATCTAAGGGAGATCACTTATGATAGAAAACTAAGGAAAGTAACCAAGCGGTTTCGTTGTAAGAATTTACACCTGAAATGCATAAATTGATCATTTATTGGTTTATTTTCTCGGATTTATTTTTCATCGCAATTCAGGCGATCTATATTCAATTTTTCTATCGCCAGAGCCGAGATTTCATCGCATTGGCGATAAGGCGATGGGTTTATTTTGCAGACTGCCATTCCCCCCCCCCTGCCTCTCATAGAATAAGGGCAGATGTTTGTTATTAAGTATATCATTAATGTAAGTGCACTCACCACTGGTAAACACAGGTAAGTGTGAGCAGGTGAACTGATCACCATTATACATGTATAAGTAAAATGCTGTTAAAAACATCAATGAAAATAACAACCAAACCAACACAAAGTACTGTTACATACCTTTTTGTTACTAACATATGTCCAAAATGATTCCAAAACATCATACAGTGAAGACTGACACTGGGACCTTCTTTAACAATTATTAAGGAAAAATACTAATATGTTCCACATGAAAAACTGTTTATTTATTTTTTATTAATTTTTCTATTTTGAATATGATTGGTGTGTCTTATTTCCAGTCCCATTTGTTTTGACATCATCGATGAGGCACATATGACAAAGTGTGGTCACACATTCTGGTAAGTTTTTAAAAATACTTCAATACTTTTGTTATCAAATGCTTGGCTTGCATTATCAGAATATTGAACAACTTCAAATTAATAATTGTTTATTTAGAATGGATTCAATATAACAACATTAAATAGATGTTTACAACATATAACATTTTGGGACTTTTCATAATTCACGTATCTGCAGGACTGGTGCACCCTTTAAGAACTTGTGTAGTTTTGTTGTTGTTATTTTAAAATTATTAGATTTATTATTTAACTGAGCGCAGTTTTCTTTCAGCTTTAAGTGTATAAAAACCAGCCTGGATACAGCTAACAGATGTCCAAAGTGTAATTTTGTGATAGAAAGTCCAGATCTCATATTTCCCAACTTCATGCGTGAGTATTATAGCTGTTAATTCTATAAATTAAAAGCAGATATTTTTTCTGAAACATTGAATGAATTTCACATAACTTTAATAGAAATATTTTAATGGAGACTCTTTATAAAAGTGTAATTAAAAAAAAAATCATTTTAAATCATATTTTAACTTAAATGTTTATGGTGATTCTGTATGTATTAATTTAAATAATGCCGTGCATTATGAAAATGTTCTGCTTACAAGTAAATTAAATTTTTTATTGCAATGACAAATTATAGAGCACAGATGGGATAACAAAAAATTACCACAAATATACCAACATATAAAGATTTCACATATACAGATTTTTATTTTATTTTTATATTCCATTATATTTTTAATGTTTTGCGTACACATTGTTTATTTCATAACAGTATTTTTTTTTCCTTTGTATTTCCTTATAGTGAATGAGTTGATTCAGAAACACAGAAACAGACCTGAAGAAAAACGGATCCGATTAGACCACCAAGTGAGTTTGTTTTGTCGTATTTTCCTGTACCAAAAATACCAGCAATTGTATGACTTGTTTTCCACATATATATGCATTTGTCACCTTGATGTGGGAGGTATATATTAATTTTTATGTTTATCTGTAATCTTTCTTTATGATGTTTACAATTTTTCTAGTTGTGTGTGTTATCAATACTACTTACAAAATCACTTTGATACATAGACTGCCTTTGTTAATTACCATTCCTAATTTATTTGTTTTCATCACTATCTCTCAACCTCATTTTGGTCTGTGAAAAGTGTGTTAGAAGAAAACAAGTGATGTGTTTTGTCAAACACTATGCCCCCTTTTGAGCGATTTTGACCAATATATTTGACCTTTGACCTTGAAGGATGACCTTGACCTTTCACCACTCTAATTGTGCAGCACTGTGAGATACACATGCATGCCAAATATCAAGTCGCTATCTTCAATAATGCAAAAGTTATGACCAAGGTTAAAGTTTTGGGACAGACAGACACATACAATGACAGACAGGCCCAAAACAATATACCCCCTCTTCATCGAGGAAGGGGGCATAAAAAACAGCATACAATTGTTTAACTTATCTTATATGTGTTAAAAAACTTGATATAAGAAGTTAAGTAGGGAGCATTATCATTATCTTTCCAAAGGCACCAAGAACTGGTACTTCCCAGGAAACAGACTAGAGAGTGTCTATAAGCCCTAGGCTTTGTTGAAATTGAGCTTTTTAAGCTAAGAAAAATTGTCATGATCTTATATGTCATCAGAGCTCCAGATAATTTTTTAAGATAAATAGTATTTCACCCATGACTTTTTTAGCTGATAAGTAAAATACAAAATCAAAGACTTTTGCGGGAGTATTTAAAATCTACTCCCGCAAAAGTCTTTGATTTTTGTATTTTATAAAAAAAATAAAATACATGAACATGCAGAAAACATGTATTAATAATAAAGAACATCTACTCTTGTTACATAAGCATGCATTTTGAAATGGCTGATCAAATAATCCGAATTGGGGCACTGTTCGTCCAACTGACAATTGCAAAAATGCGTCTGCCAATTTTTATGATGATTTTTTTCACTCATCAAAAGTATAATTCATGCGTATTTGGAAATTTTCCATGAGTATTTTACGCAAATACGCATCCTATCTGGACCTCTGCATCTAATGTTGGTTACAGAATAAAATGTTGGTTACAGAATGTTCCTGGCTCTCTGGACCTGGCTGAGCTTGTTATGGAGGAGACCATGGATCTGACCAATGTGAACACACTACTGGAACTACTGCACAACAAGAAGAAACAGCTGGAAGACGTAAGTCGTACTTGAAGCATACTTTTACCTGAACATGTAGCAGATCCATGTTTTCATTTGTTGATATGTTCATTATGTTGAATGCCTAACATAATCTGTATGTGATAACATGGATTGGACGAACATTTACACAATTACTGGAATTGACGCATTACAAGAAAAAACAGCTCAAAGACATGAGTGATATGTATTACTTATTTTTAACTTAATATATTAGTTCTTTAACAACCAGACAAAAAATTTCTCCCATAAATTATATAAAAATGAATAGCAATATTAGCTTGGTCCATTCAGGTTATAAAAAAGTCTTCTTTCCTTATTTGATGATGAAGATGTATGGCTTGAGTCGGAATGAGTTCTGCAAAAACATAACCTAAGAGATGTTTGTTTTCAGGATGGTCGCCTTGCACAGAACATGGTCCTTAAAGACTTCTTGGAGCAGGTCAGACAGCGAAAACAGGAGGTAAGTCAACACGTCTGCTTGCTGGGGGAGGGGGGGGCTTTGCCTTTCGTGTGGTGTGCTTATATATAACATTTCAACACGATTTGATTGACAAGGCATTTAGGGTTTATAGTCAGCTCTAAGTCTAAAACATGTATATATATTCAATAAGAAGTCTTCCAGTTTACAAGTTAAATACTTGAGTTTAACTGCTGAGCCAGCAATTCATTAAAATCCAATATTAACTGTATATACATGACCAAGGTTGTGATTTTTCCTCAGATTTCGGTGAATCGAATGTATTTAGTGGTTGTTTCTGAGATTCGTCTAAATTCTTTAAACAATTGTGGTATTGGGTGGAACTTTGAAACCTTTCATCATATAACACTGGCAGCTATGTAAGCTTAATTGAAGTGGTACATAACTATTTTGTTAACATGCCCAGTGTGTCTATTGACAGCAACTGGATACGCTGTCCAAGGAGATCAGCATATTGAATGAGGACGTGGACACTGTGAAGGTAAGGTCATCGGCACTGATTTATATTAGCCACGTTCTGGGAAAACTGGGCTTAATGCATGTGCCTAGTGTCGTCCCAGTTAGCCTGTGCACTTAATCGTTTTTTTGTTTAAAGGAAGTCTCTTCTAAAGGAAAATCCAGTTGAGGCGGAAAATGTCGTCCCTTATTCACCTGTGCCAACTGCACAGGCTAATCTGGGACGATATATTACACACATGCATTAAACCCAGTTTTCCCAGAGTGCCACTCATATAATGTTATATCACTTAATAAATAAAGTTGAACAAGGGCTTTTTCTCAATATAAACATAGTAACCTAGATAACAAATTAGTTCCCAACAGAGCTCTAGATGATATGCGTATCTGTGTATTTACGCATTGAAAAATATAAAAAAAACGCATTAAAAATCGGCCCAATATGTCACATTACGCAATACAAATCTTGGTATGTATTTTTTATCGATTAAAGTGCGTAACCAGTTTAACCAATAATCCAGTTGAGTTTTTAATGTAACTTAACTTTTGAATCAAAAGTAAGTCAATCAAAATAAGCTTGTAATCAAAATGGCGGCCCATCATGTTTGTGGATAAAAAAATGGACGTTTTAGGCAAACAGCGGCTCCTGCGGGAATATTTTAAAGGAAGTCTGTTCATATCATCATTTAACATTTATTCTGTTTGAATTTATTAATAACAAAGCATTATATTTCTAGATTAAACACGCCATGTACTATGTCAGTTTTCTATGAAAATGGAAAATACCCCTCAATATTGCTAAATACCCTTTATGGCTGACACAAGGGAGTAAAATACGCTTTAACAATAATATCAGTGGGTAAAATACCCTATAGACTAAATCCTTATCTGGAGCTCTGGTTCCCAATGCAATTAATCTTCTTATATTCTCATTAAGAACATAAGAATATTAATAGAAAACGTTCATCAAATTGGTACACTTTTATTTTACTTCTTGGGAGCGCAAGTGAACAAACCAACCATTAAAAAATAATGTTATTGGTTTTTTATTCAAACTTATTGTTTTCTTATTCATTTTTTGTTGTTTTTAGTGAAAGTGATAAAAATCCAATTTTGTTCAAAATAAATTAATGCTCATTTTTTCCTGGTAGACTGATATCATTACCATTCCCAAGGTAGAAATAAAAAATCTTGTGTGTAACTTTATCAATTTTGAACACATAGCTCCTTATCACAGACCTTTGGGAAAGTATATTTCTTAATATCATACCATGTCTTACTGATTTGTTATTGCCACATGTATTGGTCCTTATGATATGAAGGTGTGTCCCTTTTCAACTTAGAAGTTATATGATATAATTATTTCAACTTTCGAAGTATTACTTCATCTGATTGAGTAAACCCTGTGTGTTTGGATAAAAGATCTTGGAGTCAGTGTAATTGAAAGGGTTCGATGTCTATTTGCCTTTCTTTTTCAGGAAAGAATCAATGAACATAGAGAAAAATACCCATACCTACCAGTAAGTAATTCACTGGTCAAATATAGCAAAAGGTGAAATGGATTTATAAAATAAAGCCAATTTTTCAAGATGTCTCAACCTTGTGTAAACTGTACATATTTGTAAAATAAAAAAGTTACCATTTCCATTGCAATATCCTATATAATATACCTAAATGTAAGATAAAATTAGAGTTTTGTTGTTTTTTCTCCACATATTAAGCCAATGAACACCTAATTAGGCCATGACAAAATAATGTTGTGGTTCAGGTTACGGGCCAAAAAAAATTAGGGTAGGTAGGTAGGAAAAACATTTTATTTTTTTATTTTATGTTATTTTGTTGAACGGCCTCTTTTCCAATACATTCATAGGCAATCTAGCACAAAAACCATGTTAACTGCTGATTAGGATGAATGGTCAATTCATGGCTTCAACTTGGCTGTAGCCATGCATTGACTTTTTATCCATATCAAAAACAAACTTCAGAACACTTTTTTTATATAGAGAAAAATACTGTAAATGTTGATGGATAAAAACCCGAAAATACTTTGAAGAACATGGCTTAATCACTTAGGCTAACACCTGTTTGAAAGTCATACCCTCATCAACAGAAAAAAACACATGTAACTAGAACAAGCTCTCTCTCTTCAGCAGTACTTCTGGCAAGAAATAAAAGTATATACACATTAAAACTAGAACAAGCTCTATCTGACATGCTGAATTTAAAACTCTCAGGTTAAAAAAAGGATATAAAACAGAAACATTTTTTTCTTAAAACATGCACAATGCAATTTAAAACTCTGAATTGAAAAATTGGGTATGAGTTCCCCTAGCCTTTCAGGAAAATTCTGGGCATTTCATGTAAAATTTGGGCATGGGTTCCCTCTACTAAGTCTAGACTTTACACAAAAAAATTGAGCATAGGTTCCTCTAGCCTAGGCATTTCTTGAAAAAATTGTGCATAGTTTCTTTTAGCCTTGGCATGGATGGATTTTCAATAGAAGCAGGGACAAGAGAAGTACTGTTCAAATTTATTGAGAGTTTTTGCCTTGGGTGTTCCATTTATCCTAATGAAAAACCGACACTCCTGCGCAGAAATGTTGAGATATGTAAGTAGACTTACCTCAAAATTTGTCCATATACAAAAACAACCACCTTTCCAATACATTTTTCAGTGAAAAAAATCACTGTTTTACCCCACCCACCATGAAAAACATACCTTCAGTCAGCAGGAGACACCTCCATAAACCCATCTTGGTTACATCTCAAGATAGATTCGATTTTGTTGAATTTTTTTTTTTTTTTTTTAATAAAATGTTGTAGGGTCGCAACAAAATAATAGGCTCGGTCGGGAAACCGTAACCACAACATTATTTTGTTTTGGCCTTATTGTTCTGATATCTGACTTTTAATGAAGGAAACCATTTAAGTATATATTGCTAATGATGGTGTTATTGGCTGATTATGGGTGATGAATCAAACATTATTTTTTTAAATAAAAAATAGATTTTGAAAATAGTGAAAAAAAGTATGTTTGTAATTTCTTTTGTACAGCTTGCAAACACTAACTGGAATTGTAGTAGATATGCCCTAAAACGTTTTATTTATGGTTAAATTTGTGTATCTATAATGTATATTACAAGTTTGAAGAAATCACCTCAATATTTTTCATTCTATACTCATTCAAAAATCTAATCAGGGATTATACTTTCCACTTAGACTGGATTTTATTTAAGAAGAGACTTCCTTTAAACAAAAAATTCCATAAAAGCGAAAAGTGTCGTCCCTGATGACACTTTACGCCCAATTTTCCCAGAACGATGCTCAAATAGTATTCAAATCAGCAACAGTGTCTGCTAACTGTGTGTTGTTTCACTTCAGGACCACCTGGTTCCCAACAGTATCGACTCCTCACAACCCAGTAGTAGTGTGGCATCGTGTAGTCAGGACGGCTTCAATGGCAGTAAAAATGTAGGTGGTCCTCCTTGGTCCTCTAGCCTACATGTATTATCAATCATTATTGGGAAAGAAATTATGTTGACTAATAATTGTATTTTCAACATGTTTGATGCCTGTGGGATTTATTATGATGCTTTTTGGGATATTTGGTAATTTGAATGCTTTTGAGTCAAATAAAATCAAAAGTGCATCCATTTGGCATATATATGCCCCTCTAACCCTTTGCATGCTGGGAAATTTGTCGTCTGCTAAAATGTCGTCTGCTGAATTTCTAAAATTAGCATTTTCTTCGATTTTTTTTCTAAGACCACTATCAGAATAGCAAACAGTTTGGATCCTGATGAGACGCCACGTTTTGTGGCGTCTCATCTGGATCCAAACTGTTTGCAAAGGCCTTCAAAATCCGGTTCCAGCGCTCAAAGGGTTAATGCTTTGCACCAGTCANTGTCTGTGGAATTTATTATGATGCTTTTTGGGATATTAGGTAATTTGAATGCTTTTGAGTCAAATCAAATCCAAAGTGCATCCATTTGGCATATATATGCCCCTCTAAACAAGCAGGGGCTTAATGCTTTGCACCAGTCATTGGGTCAGTCGGATGATCGGTCATTCCATAGACCATTTTGTTTCTGCTAGATATCTAGGGAACAATTTGACCTACAATGCAAATTGGTATGATGATTATTTGTGAGTAACTGAGACGCCTATTGACTTTGATGTAAAAGTTCTTAATCAAAGAGTGGGGCCACACATGTTTAACAAACATCTCTCGTTTTATTATTGTTTACAATCCTCATGAACCAATTTTGATAACTTCTTTCAGACTTTGCCATTTTCTATTTGCAGTCTGGCAAAATCTGGTTACAGACATCTTTAGGATCACGACGGAAGAAGGTGGCCCAGCATTTTGATGATCTCCAACAGTGCTACTTCAACATCAGAAATGACATGTACTCAGGTACACAATGTATAGCTGTTCGAAGTCCTCAGCAATTATTTTTTATAGAAAAATGAGCTACAATTCTTTTCTTATGTAAGCCCTAGTGATGTTTTTATGCCCCCTTCTTCGGAGAAGAGGGGGTATATTGTTTTTGCCCTGTCTGTCTGTCATTCTGTCCCAAAACTTCAACCTTGGTCATAACTTTTGCAATATTGAAGATAGCAACTTGATATTTGGCATGCATGTGTATCTCATGGTCCTGCACATTTTGAGTGGTGAAAGGTCAAGGTTATGCTTCAAGGTCAAAGGTCAAATATATGGGTCAAAATCGCTCAAAAGGGGGCATAGTGTTTCTCAAACACATCACTTGTTTGTCTTTCCATTTCTTTATCTGAAGGAGATTCTATGGTACTTATACCTTAATTTGTATGAAATGAAACAAAATGCATGATTCATTTGTTTAAGATATATGTATAAAAAATCTATATAATTAATATTGTGAGGTGAAATCTTATTGGGGCGGTACATTTTTCCAAGGTGGCATACATTATACTCATCCTCTAGTTTCATTTGGAGAGGGGAACTTACGGTAATTAGCATTGAGGAGTTTATTGAAGAAATAATTTTCAATGGCCAATAACCATTGAGTTGAGTTTTGATGCTAAGAAGTTAAACCATAAGGCAGTGAGTCTGAGTGGATAAGTACTCCCGCATCTGAACAACACACAGGCCTCTTTTTTGAAAGCGATTAATACAAAACATTACATGGTCACTATGAGACTCTTAGATTAAACAGTTATCATGTTAGAATAGCAGTGGGTTTTTTTTGTGTGTAAAATTTTGAGCTGAAATTCAGCCCCATTTCTTACCTCAAAAAGTAAACATGTTTTCATATGACTGCCTAATTTTCCTAATTGATAAGTAAATTCATTTCCTTACCCAGCTCTGTATGTTGAACCTTAGTAAATATTATATTCTTAACATTTTTATTCTCAATTTTCAAGTAAATTTGTTAGCAAAAAAAACAACAGCAATTGCCCAATTTTTGTATAAAAAAAGCTAATTTTTCCCAATCCATAGGGCCTCTGCCCCATTTCCAAAATTGTGGAAAAAACACACTGCCATGAAACAGTTATGTTAGAAAACAGAATGTACAGTTTACGCGTGTGTGGTGTTTATTTTGACGAAACTGTTATCATGTTAAAAAACGAAATGTACAGTTTATGCGTGTGTGGTGTGTATTCCGTAGGTGACATGGAGACGGGGGCAGGGCTGGACGAGTTTACTGAGAGCCTCTCAAAGTTCACCCACTTCAGTTCCTTCAGGCCCCTGGCCACACTCAGCTATACCAGCGACCTCTACTCTAACTCAAGCATCGTCTCGAGGTATGGGGTGGAATTTCAACAGACTGTTTCGATAATTTCTTGTAAGTTGTTTACCACGTGTAAATCATTCGCAATGCTATTGAAGCTATACCAGCGACCTCTACTCTAACTCCAGCATCGTGTCTAGGTATGTGGTTGAATTTAAAGAGACTGTTTAAATAATTTCTTTACATTGTTTACCTGTCGTCAATCAGTCCTCCATCAGTTTACAAGGATGAATATAATTCCCTTTGAAATCATAAATATAAAGTTGCGGTTGTTGTTGCACATTAAAACGACGCTGACTTAAGCAGACAAATTAACGCTTACTGGTATCAAATAAAGTGTCACCACAAAGGGCCATAGTTAAAGGCAATAGTCAGAAGAAAACAGGGCACAAGACGCTCCTTGGCTTTGGAAGGTTCATTGTGGCGGCGCAAAAAATAAGAAATGCCCGCAGCGCTGCGCTGATTGGGGGAAGATAAATCGCTAGGTTTTATAGTATATTTGTAACATTTGTTCAATTTAGTATTTTGTACTGCAAGTGAGCTAGATATCTGCATGTCTGTTTACTACATAGCTTATGTGTCAATATTTCAGTATTGAGTTTGACCGGGATTGTGATTTCTTCGCGATTGCGGGCGTAACGAAGAAAATAAAGGTGTTTGAATACGCCACTGTGATAAAGGACGTGGTTGACATCCACTACCCCATCGGGGAGATGACCTGCAGCTCAAAGATCAGGTACCACTGAGCCTCGTTCTGAGAAAACTGGGCTTTATGCACGTGCGTTAAGTGTTGTCTTATATTAGCTTGTGCAGTCCGCACAGGCTAATCTGGGATGACACTTTCCGCCTACACTGAATTTTCGTTTAAAAGAGACCTCCTTTAAATGGAAAATTTAATAAAAGCGGGAAGTGTTGTATATGATAAGCCTGTGCACAGGCTAATCTGGTACGCATATGAATTAAGCTCAGTTTTCCCACAACACGGCTCCACTAATGAATCTAGGGTCCTGGTGGCGTAGCGGATATGGTATCTTGTCAAGCTATTTTGAATACTCGTAGCTGCAGACCTATTTGTAATGTTGTGACCGATTTAAATTGGAAATTTAACAAAGGGACCGAACGATGCATTCATAAAATCACTTCTTTTTATTGTGAAATTGTTGAATTGTTTGTTTGTTTAGTTAAATTTAGAGAAAAATCAGATGGGACCAGCAATCTTATTTGTTGTATCCCGTCATTTGGTTGAATCCTGATTCATTTTATCGGGTTTTACTGTTTATCTAGTTTTTATTACTGAAAGACAATATATACAAATCAAGGTTATTTCGCATCTCTGAGTCAGACTCATAATCGGACTGATATGACTGAAGAAACAGTTTGTTTATGTTCAGAGTAAATCAGTTGTTTGCCTTTTTTTGAATTAATGTGCTGCAGTTAATTGTTGGTTTCTGGCTCCCTTTGCATTTTGAATACCTCCCGGTACTTCAAAAAAAAAAGATCAGTAAAATCAGGAACCGTGATGAAACTCATTCAATGATGCATAACTCATTTTCTCATGGTGACTGTTGTTTTTGTTGATTACGGATAAATCAGTGGTGTGTTTATAAAACTGAAATGACTTAGCATCATATAATTTGACCTTTTAATAAAAAATAGTGCCCTTAACAAACTGGCTTACCATTTGTCCAGTTTACTTACAAATTTAGGCATACTAAGCGAAAGTTTGGTGGACTCCGTCCTTGGTCTAACGCTGAATATCAAAGACTTCCTTAATTTGCATTCAACTTATGCAATACTTAAGGAGACTTGCAAAGTTAATGTGGTTAATAACTAACATTTTGAACCCAGTTGATATTTCAGTACTTATATAGAAGAGTTTTCTTTGAAAATCTAAGTGCCTGCCACAGATATTAGGGACCATGAGCTTATGGACTCTTGCTTATGTATAACCCTGGTTAAGAACACTTACTTTGCATTCTACCTATGAAATTACCCAGTTCATTTCACATGTTTATGTTAAGAGTTTTGGGACCATGGGCTTATTGGCTGTGGCTTATTTAAAGCCATTGTTAAGGACCCTAGATGCATCCTTTACATTCTTCCTATGAAATTACCCAGTTCATTTCCCATGTTTGTGTACAGTTGTGTGACGTGGAGTGCCTACCACAAGAACCTCCTGGCCAGTGCCGACTATGAGGGCTCCATTACCCTGTGGGACGCATTCACCATGCAGAAAACAAGAGTCTTTCAGGTATAAGCATGCTAATTGTAGGGCCTCCTGGGGGCTTTGGCTGTGCAGTATGTTTTTATCGTTAAAATACATTTTTCCCAAATGGGACCTAAAAATTCCCAATTAAAGGTTTAAAAAAAAAAAAAAAAAAAATCTCAACATTTAGTTCATCCACCATCCCAGCTTTATAACTTGACTTTAGTAAAAGTAATATTGAAATTTATTTTTATTCTTAATTTTAAACTATTTGTTAGCCAAAAAACAGCAACACGTATTTCCCTCTTTTAGTAAAAACAACACGATTTTCCGAATCCAAAGGCACCCGGCCCCATTCCCAAAATGGTCGGGAAAAAAACCCGCGGATAACAGTTTTTTGCGAATGTGACCAAACTTTTTTTGAGCCAGCAAAACTCCAGTTTAATATAAGCTTGCAGTTTTCATTAAGCAAGTTTACCATACTGCTATAGTTATTGATAATTTGGATAAGAGAGGGTAATAAACAAAAAGCTCAGTTTTCTTAATGGCATTGGTTTAATGGGCAAATTGTATGTGAAGCCCCTCATTTGTTTGCATAATAGTATATAAATGGGCATATTGTGATTGGTTGAACTTGATTTGAAACACATTGCTATTGATTACAGAATCCCAAATATAAAGTCACTTATCATTGTTTTGTAAAAATCTCACAGAAAGATATACACTTCTATAAAATTGTTTTGTGTGAAATCTTCGTCATTTTCTTTAATTAGAAGTGATGCATTTTAAACAAAAAATGTTAATTTTGTGTTGACTGAGGCTTTGATTGATAGAAGTATTCAAGTGTATTGGACTCCTTTGCTTGCTACTTCCATGAATGCTTTCTAGAAGGTCTTGGGGGAAAAAACTGGGAGTAAATTACTCCAAAATCTTCCTTTTATGGCAAAGCATGCTTTGTATTTGCCCAATTCTTAAATCTGCTTTGTAGGCAAATGAAAAACAATGCTTGATACTTCCATGACATCTTTTTTGGAGGTCCTGTGACAAAACTGGGAGTAGGTTACTCTTTATGGCAAACCATGCTTTATTTTTCTAAACTCTTTTTTTGTAGGAACATGAGAAGCGTTGCTGGAGTGTGGATTTCAATAGGATGGACCCTAAAGTGATAGCATCAGGGTCGGATGACTCAAAAGGTACCAATATTGGCTCAATGGTGAATTGATGAGTATTGAAATCTTTGTTTTTAGCTCACCTGAGCACCAAGTGCTCATGGTGAGCTTTTGAGATCGCCTTTTGTCCGTCATGCGCCGTCAACATTTACCTTGTTAACACTCTAGAGGCCACATTTATCGTCCAATCTTCATGAAACTTAGTCAGAACATGTGTCCCAATAATATCTTGGACGAGTTCGAAAATGATTCCGGTTGGTTGAAAAACAAGGCTGCCAGGGGTCGTGGCAGTTTTTATGCCCCCCAAAATTTTTGGCGGGAGCATATAGTCGCCGCTTCGTCTGTCCGTGCATGCGTCCGTCCGCATTTTTATCCGGGCTATTTCTCAGCAACTTATGACCGGAATTCAATGAAACTTTATGGGAAGCTTCACTACCAAGAGGAGATGTGCATATTATCAGCGGGTTCTGGTCCAAAGATTTTTCACAGAGTTATGGCCCTTTGAAAATTTCCATTAACTGTACATATAGTGCAATTCTTGTCTGGGCTATTTCTTAGCAACTAATGAGCGGAATTCAATGAAACTTTATGGGAAGCTTCACTACCAAGAGGAGATGTGCATATTATCAGCCGGTTCTGGTCGGATGATTTTTTACAGAGTTATGGCCCTTTCAAATTTTCCATTAACTGTACATAAAGTGCAATTCTTTTCCGGGCTATTTCTCTGCAACTAATGACCGGAATTCAATGAAACTTTATGGGAAGCTTCACTACCAAGAGGAGATGTGCATATAATCAGCTGGTTCTGGTCGGATAATTTTTCAAAGAGTTATGGCCCTTAGAAATTTTCCATTGTACATAAAGTGCAATTCTTGTCCGAGCTATTTCTCAGCAACTTCTTACGGGAATTCAATGAAACTTTATGGGAAGCTTCACTACCAACAGGAGATGTGCATATTATCAGCCGGCTATGGTCGAATGATTTTTCACAGAGTTATGTCCCTTTGAAATTTTCTATAAACTGTACATATAGTGCAATTCTTGTCCGGGCTATTTCTCCCCAACTACTGACTGGAATTCAATGAAGCTTTATGGGAAGCTTAACTACCTTGAGGAGATGCGCATGTTATTAGTGGGTTCTGGTTAGATGATTTATTTAGAGAGTTATGGCCCTTTTAAATTTTTAAGTTGCTAAAC
>VMBQ01002388.1:116705-134594 GCA_007657795.1 Dreissena rostriformis
AATCTTTATGAAACTTGATCAGAACATTTCTTCTAACAATAGCTCGGCTGAGTTTGAAAATGGTTATGATTCGTTTAAAAACAATGCCGCCGGGGGGGGGGGGCAGTTATCCTTATATGGCTTTAGTGAAAACTTGTTGACGCTATATAAGCCACATTTATTGGCCAATCTTCATGAAATTTGGTCAGAACATTTGTCCCAATGAAATCTTGGCAGAGATTGAAACTGGGTCATATGAGCTCAAAAACTAGGTCAAATATAAAAAAAACATGTTAAAAGTCACTTTTTTGGTTCAATCTTCATGAATCAGCTTGCACTTATTCAGAATAGTCTAGTTCCTTTTGCTCTCAGGTGAGCGCCCTAGGGCCTGATGGCCCTCTTGTTTAATGTTAAGCTCAAGTTTTCATCGACTCAACTATACTACTCAGCCATTTGTCTGCGGTTGCATTGGCGTTACTGTCGGGGTTGTGATCTGATTAAGGTTTGCATGCATTATCTCTATGACACTGTTACTACTTAGGTATTCAACTGAAATTCGACACAAGTATTTAGGACCATTGTGTACAGTAACTCACGAATTCCATTACTCCAAACTGCAATTCAGTAGAATTATGCCCCTGTTTGTACTAAGAAATTTCAGTTTAATGTTTGCGTTCAACAAATCCAAATCTGTATATCTACTACAGATAATGAAAGAACATCCTATTTTCGTTCATTGTCTAGATATTGCTTTGTTAATTGAATTAAATATATTGATAAAACATTAAACCTAGTTTTAGGGCATGGCTTTGTTTTGTTTTGTAGCTTATTATTTTTCAGGTTTAAGTTTACATTATTATGCCACTTTTACAACAACAAATGTTCAATTTCGAATAAGTCTTCACAGTTATTATATCAATTGAGTGACAGAAAATGTAAATTATACTATCAAAGCGAAGAATGGTTGAGCGCGTTTTTTTGAAAATCTCTTGTTTGTTGGTGTAATATGCATATCTTACACTACAGTTTGTAAGTAAATATACCTTACCTATGTAAGAATAAGACTTGTCCAGTAAAAGGACTATTTAATCAAAAAGCATATTGCATGCCTTTCAACAGCTGTTTGTTGCATCTTCACACAGTAATGATAATTTGAATTTAAAACTATTTCAGCCTCATTCTATAAAATCTGGGCTTAATGCATGTGCATAAAGTGTCTTGTGTGAACTGCACAGGCTAATCTGGGACCACACTTTAGAAACATGCCATAAGCCCAGTTTTCCCAGAACATGACTCAAAGAGTGTTTAAATTCTCATAATCATTACTGTGTGAAAAAAGAAGAAAATTCAGTTGAAAGGGAAAACAGCATTAAAGCAAGTTTTCCCAAAATATGGCTCATTTAAACTAGTTAGCAGTTGTCATGTGATGATGGTTGTTACAGTGAAGCTGTGGTCTACCCAGCAGGAGAACTCCACCATGTGTCTGGAGACAAAGGCCAACGTGTGCTGTGTCAAGTTCAATCCTGACAGTAGGCACCACCTGGCATTTGGATCGGCAGGTAATGAAGAATATATTTTATCACATGCTTTACCTTGATTTCAATGTAATACAGACATTAAGTATTTTTTTAAATTTCACATTTGTAATACAACATTTTTAAGCGTTTTCATTTGCTACAGAATCAATAACTAACCAATCGCATGGCTTTATTTTGGTGAACATGAAATGATGTCACGATAGTAAACAACTTTTAGATCTATCAGCATTTTTTTGGTCAATTAAGATGTATTTTATTTAGTTTAAAAGCATGTGATAAAAAAGATCTGACACTCGTTTACCATATTTTATTAAACTTGTCCAGGAAATTCGTTAGTTAGCTAGCCAAAGGCTCGCTTACTAACAAAATTCCTGAACTCTTTTAATAAAATATGGTATGATATGACAACTCCTGTCAGATCCTATATATATGACCCGCTTTCGAAAATGGGTCTATGCCATATGCGGACAGGGTACCTCCTGACCAGCCTGCGCAATCGCGCAGTCTGGTCAGGATCTACCCTGTCCTTTATAAAGTCGTGGAAGGTTTTGTGGTCTTGATCAGACTGCGCAAATGACACAAGATCTATTTTCGCATGACGTGGGTCATATATGCACTATACTAATCATCTAGTCGCATCTTGTTTGGAGAAATCTAGACTACAAACATGAATCTAGTGTAAATCTGAAATATTAAGTGTTTCAAGCATTCTAATTGGTCAATAATAGAAGTTTGATACAAACTATTATATATATAACTTTGGTAGTTATCTGAATTGAAATGATAAATTTGATTAATTAATGATTAATATTAAACCAAAATATTAGAGCTAATTTTCAGCTGTTCTTTGACTTGTATTTTCCAGTCCAATTAATATGTGCAGTAAGTCATAGTGCTTAATATCCTTAACAAAGTTGAGACAAACTTTGATATATAGGACTTTGGTAGTCATCTGGCTTAAAATGATTTGCATGATTAATTAATAATATTTTATGATTTATATTATCACAGAATAGTAGAGCTCATGTTCAGCTTTTCTCTGGCCTGTACTTTCTGAGTAATGTGTGCATAGTCATAGTGCTTAATATCATAAACAAATTATGTCCAGCTGTTCTCTGTTCACTATGTTTCAGATCACTGCATGCACTACTATGAAAACTGGGCTAAATGCATATGCGTAAAGTGTCGTCCCAGATAAGCCTGTGCAATCCGCACAGGCTAATCAGGGCCGACATGCTCCGCTTTTATGTGTTTTTTTGTGTGTTTTTTTTTAATGGAAGTCTCTTCTTAACGAAAAAAACAAAGTATGTCTTACTGTTCTAATACCACTATATTTCAGACCACTGCGTGCACTACTACGACATTCGCAACCACAAGCAGCCTGTGATGGTGTTCAGAGGACACAAGAAAGCCGTCTCGTACACCAAGTTCCTCAATCACTCAGAACTAGTCTCAGCGTAGGTGCACTTTGATATCTGTACAGATTTTTTTTACCTTTTGGGGATGGGGTATTTTTGGTTGTATTGGTCTAAATAATGTTATTTTGGGGGCTTTCTAAGTGAACTTAGATTTTTTTTCACTCAATCACTCAGAACTAGTCTCAGCAAATGTGTACTTCAATATGTCTGCACTCATTTCTTACATTGTGGGGATGGGGCATTTTTTTGTTGTTTCCATTGAAATCAGCTTTATTTTTGGCCTTTGATGGGGCGGACATGATTTTTTTTTCTTCTAAATATTCAAAACTAGGCTAAGCGTATGTGCTCTTCCATGTTTGCATAGGGGTTTTCTCTGCTTGTTGGTATGTGGCATTGTACATTGTTAAGGGAAAAAGGAAAGTTCCCTGTGGTATAGCATTGCAGATATGTTAAAATAGTAAGAAACTTACAATTCATTTAACAGTCATTACTTGTTGTTTTTTAATTTATGACAATTGACTGAAAACTACAATATTACCTTAATTTAAAATACTTTAAATTGTGACTAAAAGCCATCATTATCATTTGAGATTTTTTTGCGCACAGGTCCACAGATAGTCAGTTGAAGTTGTGGAACACCAGTAAACCTACCTCTGTCCGAACATTTAACGGACACATCAACGAGAAGAACTTTGTCGGCCTGGCAACGGACGGTGACTATGTGGCTTGTGGTACGCAGCAACATTATAATTGTACTGTTTGTAATATGTCTTATGTATAAGCCGTGCACTGCTTAAATGTGGACTATTTCATGTTCGTAAAGTATTGTCCCAGATCAGCTATCCAAGATGGCTTTTTCCTCTTAAATGGATTTTTTCATTTAAAGTCTCTTTAGGCAGAAAGTGTCGCCCCTGATAATCTGGGGCGATATTATGCACATTCATTAAGCTCCATTTTCCCAGAATAAGACTCATATATATGTCATAGTAATAGTATTTAAATTGAAATATACTCTTATGTTATTGCTTTACTTTAAATTTTAATGCTATGAGGTTAATTTTGAAGAACACTTAAATGTTTAATGAATAATTCTGGCCCAAGTGTTTGGTTTGGTGCCCCTTAAAACCGGTTTAAATCCCCAATGCTTTTGCATTGACCGTTCCAAGACAGTGACCCCAGTTTTTGTTCATCTTTGAGCGTTTGTTATGGACATGTGTGCCTGTTAAATGCATTTTTTGTGTCTCACTGTTTCGCAATTAGTTCCTAGCCATTAATAAAGGACTTCATTGTATAATTAGGGTTTTCTGTCCTGCTGGTGCAGCTGAAGTTTCACTTTATGAGTATTTGCATGGACAGGAGGCTTCCAGAATTGAATTAAACTGTTTCAAACTATTCTATATTCTGTGCTAGTACAGCGATTTTGCCATTATATGCTTATAGAGTTCATGAACATTAAGAGATATTGGCTATATCTCTTAATCATTTGAGTCTTGTTCTGGGAAAATTGGGCTTAAGCAGTCCGCACAGGCTAATTTGGAATCACACTTTCCCCCCTCACTGGATTTTCTCTAAGAGACTTCATTAACAGGAAATATAACATACAATGGTAAAGTGTTGTCCCTGATTAGCCTGTGCAGATTGCACAGGCTAATCTGGGACAACACTTAACGCACATGCATTAAGCCCAGTGTTCCCAGAACGTGTCTCATTAAAATATTTGCTATTGCAGGCAGTGAGAACAACTCCCTCTACGTGTACTACAAGGGCCTGTCCAAGCAGCTGCTCACATACAAGTTTGACACTGTGAAAAGTGTCCTGGTATGGTTTTTACACTTTTCTTTCAGTCTTTACACGTTTTGTTTTCCAAGCACTTGCACAATTGGGCAGGCTTTTAAGAAGAACTAAAAGCCGGAATGATTTAAACTTGTCTGAACGTTTTACAATGTCATCACAACTATTTACCCATCGTTGTTCTTATAACTTTGTGGTATAAATGACATGAGTTTTCTGAGAAAATCTTGGAGACCAACCACAAATGTGAGCATGGGCTTACAGCCTCCAGCTTTTTTATACGGCTGTTATTACAGTTATCTCAAAAAAGAAATACGATTGTATAATGATTTTTCTCGTGAATTAAAAAATGAGGGTCACAATGACCCTGCTTGTTTGGCCTATGTTTTAAAATACTGGGCTTCATCCACCAATAATTTTCTATACTTAAAAAAATTTCCAAATACAGTTATGAACTGTTTCAGATGGTCAATTTTTCTTCTTGGAATAGAAAATGTCTAGTTCTGTAAAGCAAAGAGAAGAAATGCCTAAAGTTAGAAAAATTATGTGAATCCTTCAGATTTACTTAAATGCACGTACATTAATCAGACGTATACCGCTATCACTTATTGTCTACTTTCAGGAGAAGGATAAGAAGGAAGATGATTCCAATGAGTTTGTCAGCGCTGTTGCCTGGCGACCAGTAAGTCATGTGTGTCCAGAGACTTGAATTTAATTGAGCCAGGCTCTGGGAAAATGGATCTTAAAGCATGTGCACAAAGTATCGTCCCAGATTAGCCTGTCAGTTTCTGCTTTTATAGTTTTTCCTTTAAAGGGGCTGTAAACCACAAATGACGAAAAAAGAAAAGTTCTAAAATACCTTATTTTTTACAATTATCACAACTTGTTTATTACATTACTTGAAAAGAGTATTCGGTAATAAAATTTTGCGATGTTAAATCGAAAGTACATCGCCAAAATAGGTGACATAATGATATACACACTATAAATAACGCAAGAAGATTTATCATTTTATATATAAAATATATACAATTCACTATGCATGCACAATTTGCATTCCTGGGTCTACCACGTGACGATGATGATCAATCTACTTGGTATACATACCCAATAAAATAAATAAATAAAAAAATAAAGTAAAAATAAAAAATAAACTTTTCAAGTAATGTTATATACCAGTCGTGATATTTTAATCAATAAAAACGAATAATTGTAAAAAAATATGGTATTTTAGAACTTTTATTTTTTCGTCATTCGTGGTTTACAGTCCCTTTAAAGGAAGTCTCTTCTAAACGGAAAACCAGTCTAGGCGAAAAGTGTTGATCCTGATTATCCTGTGCGGACTGCACAGGTTAATCTCGGATGATACTTTATGCACATGAATGAAACCCAGTTTTCCTAGAGAACAGCTCAATTACATGTACTTATCAAAGCATCAGATGATTTAAGTTTATGTTTACCCAGATAAAGTAAAAGGTTGCAAAAAATGTTATTAATTTATTAATAGACAATATTTTTACATTCAGTCAAGCAATTTGAAGTTGTTGTGCAACTTTTAAACGGCTATGCATGATCTTAATTTTGTTGATAGCATCTATCAATGTGATGATGAATAACAAAGTGGAATACAAGTTCAGAAGAAATGGTACAAGAAAATAAATGAAATATGAAATATCTTTAATGAAATATCTCAACTGAAGTTTACATCATGAAATTTCTCGTGTGCGGTTTACTTGAGAAATAATTTGTGTACGTTATAGATTGTTGTCGAATAACCCACGGCCGGAAGTTTAGATGCTAGGGATTAAATCACAAGTGCTAAGCACGAGTGATTTGAAACCACGCATCTAAACTTCGATTCTAACACGGTTTTTACTAAAGATTTATACAATGTATCTTATTTTTCTTGTGTACTATTTTATGTTAAGTTCCACCCATAAAAATAACTTTCGGCTGTTCTGTCGATCAGACCTCCGCCCTCAATAACAGCCAAACTGGATGGAAAAAAACGTGCCATTTCTTCTGTTTGCTTAAATAAGAACAACAACAACTTGTGTAAACTTACATGTTTATATTGAACACTTTTAATTAATGCAAGTGTTGCATCTAAAACGATAACAACGCTGTATGCGTTACAATAAATTGGAATAAAATACCGGATTATTACGCTGGTGGAAAATGTATCGGCATGTTTTGTTAAGTTACAGTGCGTGCTTTCAGTGTATAAGCTTAGCCCATAATTATTGCAGCAATACCATAGACGATTTTCTTCTTTGTTTATATGAAATTTGGCACGTGCCGTGTTAGAAATTATAATAACATCTCTAGCCCAGTTTACATCTGTGAAATATTTATATTAGTATGTGTTTGTGCGGTTTTTGCAGGGATCCAATGTAGTAGTTGCAGCGAATAGTCAAGGAACAGTAAAGGTATGAACTTGAAAATGAAAGTCTGGGTAAACAATTATTGGCAGTGGTAAGGTGGTGTTATTGAAGACAAAGTTATTTAATAAAATAATAAATTGAAATGTATTGGTTGAAATGATATAATTTATAATTCACATGAGAGATTGTTGTAATAGTAATTATTATTTGTATCTATTAATATTACACATCTTGGATAGAATCATTGACATTTACAAATTTATAAGGAATGGATACAACAGTAGATGGATATATATTGGATAACAATACAAAAATTGTATTCATACTGGATAAAATCAATGGTTCAATTGTTGTAATACTCTTGGATACAATAATAGATGGATATATATTTGATAAAAGGATATATTAATGACATTCTGACAATATAACTTGAAATAAAACTATTGAATGTACTGTGTAACATATTATATCATATGAAAATCTTAAGTGTGTAGTCAAGATCAGACATTATAAATGGAAACCCTGATTTTTGTACTGTGTATAAATATATTTAAGGGTAGACAGATTGTCATTTGGTAGATAATTGTGGATACATTTGAGTCAATGCATGTGCGTAAAGTGTTATCCCAGATTATCCTGTGCAGTCTGCACAGGCTAATCAGGGACGACACTTTCCGCTTTTATTGTTTGTGCTGTTTTCGTTTAAAGGAAGTCTCTTAAAAGGTAAATTCTGTTTAGGCTCATTTTGGAAATGTTTTTTTTTTGCGTTTGTAGGTGCTGGAGCTTGTATGACGTATAGGGGATGGTGCCCTGTGAACTCAAAAAAACTGTGGACCTCAGAATAATGCGAAAATTATTCCACCATCATGCATGGACTTCAGACCTCTTTAGGATTACGAATAAAATCTGAATTTCAAACTTTATGCCCCAATTTGGTTGACTTGCAAAGGACCTTTGCACTTTTGCAAATGATTTTTATTGATTTGAGTATTTTAGATTAAATAGATTTGAGTCTTGCTCTGAGAAAATAGGGCTTAATGCTTGTGCGTAAAGTGTCGTCCCAGATAAGTCTGGGCAGTCCGCACCGGCTAATCAGGGAAGACTCTCCGCTTTTATAGTATTTTTCATTGAAAGGAAGTCTCTTCTAAACAAAAATCCAGTTAAGGGGGAAAGTGTCATCCCTGATGAGCCTATGCCGACTGCAGGGGCTAATTTTCGAGGACACTACACACATGCATTAAGCCCAGTTTTCCCTGAATGAGGCTCATTTTATTTAGATTCGGATTAAGAGTGATTGTAGTCCTTGGGTCAGAATAATGAGACAGGTGTGAGCCATGTTCTGAAATGGTAGAAACTGTAATCAGCAACATGGAGATGTGACTTCCTTGCATGGTCCTTGTGAAGGCCTCCTGCCGATAGAACGCATTGACTTGATATTTATATGTTATATGTGTAAGTTGATAACAAAATGGCATTAGAACTACTAGACTCACCAGTTTTAAACTGGAAACATATGGAACAGTGAATAGATTTAGGACTTGACAAAAAGTAGTTTACATAGTTTATGTTTGAATGTTTACAATTAAGATAACTACATAGTTATGCTAGTAATGTGGTTGAACCAGGAAAAATAAGAAATCAAATAAAACCAGGTTTTGAAAATGAGTTAACTTCTTATTTGTTGTAATGTTTCAAAACTGTTTCATGATTTGTTGTTGACTTGTACAGGTTTGGTGTGTATTCAATTATTACATGCAATTATTGTTTGTGGTTATGATTTAAAGTTATAAGTTGCATGATTGCGTTTTTACCTGACAGAAAAGAGTAATATTTTCACCTGTGATACACAAAGTCTTCATAAGCATATGAACATAATCAGTAATCAATAATGCACATTTCATTATCTTGTTGTATAGATAACATTTTTTCTGCATTTTTCTTGAAGTTCAACTAACAAGTGATTTTCATTTCTGTGGGTCTTTTTCTCGGACAATATAATGTTATCAATGCCACTTATCTCTATCTTAATCAAATGTGTAAATCAAACGTGTTAATATTGAATGTGTGAAGTGATATTCATAAAAGTTTATGAAGTAAAGAAAAAAAGATAAGATTTTCAAAGTACCCATTCTCAGGAATATAAATATTAGCTGTCTTGTGGCAGTTTTGTAACCACACGATCATATCTTGGTCTTCAAGATTGAGATGCTGATATTTCATTAATAAATTTTGTTATGTTTGTCTGATTGTAGAATATATTTTTATCGGTATTCTAATTAAATTTTAAAGCATTATCTACAATTTGTTTCAAGTTGGTTAAACTTAATGTAGCAGATCTCAAACTTTTATTGAAACAACACTTCAGTATGCATTATGTGTCATAACTATTGTGTTATCATGACTTTACTGTTTGCTGTTTTCATTATAAACATGTCTGTGTTTGTCAAGGTTGAGTAAAGTGAGATGACATCAGAGGTGCACACGGTTCTATGTAAATTATTTTAATATATTGTAAAAAAAGTATTTTTTGTGTATAGGCAGTGTGTTTTATTTAAGAGTCATAATTTTACTCCCATAATGATCATAAACTTAAAATTTAATTTAAAATTAATGTTATTTGCGAATATTTAAAATGTGTATTGTTATAAGCATGTCAAAAATAAATTTATTGAAACCTATTCTTGTTTATTTCCTGTTGTGTTTGTCTGTGATATTTTAGCTCACCTGAGCACAATTTGCTCCTAGTGATGTAATGGGATAATTGTTCAAATGGATCACGATCATTGATTAATTAGGCCATGGGGAGGGGAGTTTTAAAAACAAGAGGGCCCTAAGGCGCTCACCTGAGACCCAAAGGAACTGGACTATTTTGAAAAAATGCGAGCTGATTCATGAAGATTGGACCAAAAAAGTGACTTCTAGAGTATTAACATGTTTTTTATGCCCCCGAAGGTGGGCATTTAGTGATCGCACTGTCCGTCTGTCTGTCCGTCCGTCTGAAATTCCGTCACACTTTGCGTTAAGGTTTCGGAAAATGTGGAAAAACACTGCGTTTAGGTTTAGAAAAATGTGGAAAAGGGGGGCATATGTCATCCTATGGTGACAAGCCATGTTTTATTTGACATAGTGACCTAGCTTTTGAGTTCACATGACATCTCAGCCAAGATTTTATTGGGACAAATGTTCTTACCAAGTTTCATGAAGATTGACCAATAAATGCAGCTTATATAGCGTCAACAAGTTTTCACTACAGCCATATAAGAAAAACTCCCCCTAGCGACCATGTTTTTCAACAAACCGGAAGAATTTTCAAACTTGACCAAAAGGTCATTTGAGCTAGTGTTCTGACTTTGTTTCATTTAGATTTAACTTAAAATGCGACTTCTAGAGTTTTAACAATGTTTCACTATAGCCATATTAGGAAAAATGCCCCGCCCCCTTGCGGCCATGTTTTTTCGACGAACCATAACCATTTTCGAACTCAGCCGAGTTATCATTAGAACAAATGTTCTGACCAAATTTCATAAAGATTGGACTATAAATGTGACTTCTAGAGTGTTAACAAGGTTTTACTACAGCCATATAAGGAAAAATGACCCGCCCACAGGCGGCCATGTTTTTCAACGGACCGGAACCATTTTAAAACTCAGCCCAGATATCATTAGAACACATATTCTGACCAAGTTTCATGATGATTGGACAATGTATGTGACTTCTATAGTGTTAACAAGGTTTTACTATAGCCATACAAGAGGGCCATGGTGGCCCTGTGGTTTACGTTAGGCAAGGGTTGTCAACGTTGTTTTATAAAAAGAAAGGGTTTGTTGTCTTGGCAGATATATACATATATGCATTATAAGTAGTTTGTGTGAGTGTGTTTATGTTTTTTTTTAAATAGACATTTGTTACCGATTGCGACAAAGCTTTATTTTGGATAAAAGTGATATGAGGACAGTAATCTAATAATGAGCATAATCAGCAAAAGAAAATGGAAGTACATTTTTCCACAAATTGTTGGTCAGCTTTGAGATCATGAGATAAGCGTCTCAGCATCTTTGGATGTCATACGGAATGCCTGCATCAGGTGAGTCCCGATATTGAACCATGAGTTTGTTATTATAGAAGTCTATCGTTAATCTGTTCGACTCAAGGGCGAATTACCCTAACTATGATCTTGTTTTTTATTTTTATTCCGATCATACATTAACAATGGAAACTAGTTCAGATATGTATTGTTAAGTATATCACACACTGGTTAATGTGATGTGCTACTCTGATACCAATCTAGTAAACACCCATTCAGGGAACTTATTTTGTCTTCAAACATAATAGACCAAATTCAAATACAGGGAATTTATCTACTGTTAAAGTGACTAAACAAACACCAAAACAGGAAGGTTTTGCCAAGTCTATTGAAAAATTTCACACGATAGAGATCTAGACACGCAATCTGAATAATTCAATCTGAACTAGCATACCTCACGAAACAAAACCTGCCTATCCCCGCATACACATGATAGCTTTTGCATAATGTCATCTGAAGCATTAGGAAGTAAATGTAAATTCCTTCAGTTGACTTTTTTGGGAACAAACACACGTACATGTATTGCTCACTAACTTACGAGAAAGGCTTGGAATAATCCGAACAATATCACTCAACTTGTGGGACGTAGTCAGTTTCGAACACAGGCGTATAATTTGAACAATCATTCTCACATACCAAATATAAATTCAACTTCAACTATTTCAACCCCACACCGTCAGGAAGGGCATGTTTTGACACCAGTCCTAAACGGAATGGCGCAGTACCCGTCTGGCCCAATTAGCTCCCTACCATGTCCCATCGGGCCCCCGACATGCCCTTTTTGACCTGATCGCATTATTATACATCAAAATGTGTTTGTAGTTTCAATAAATTAACTGAGTTTTTCACAGTGAAACTAGTTTTATTAATTATAGAAACAATATTTTAAATGAAAATACATGTAATATGAAATACATTTTTTATATATATAACAGTCTCCGCGAAAGTCTGTCGGCCCTTACTCTAGATCAGCAGACGATTTATTTCATAAATCAAAGCATAGATATTTAAGTTTAACTAATATTGATTGATCATTGATCAAAACATATTATTAGATATATACAGTATACTTGTAAACAAATAATCAAATTATTAAGACAGAGAACAAATTGAGAAGCTTAAAACAGTATAAAATGGTCACAGTAAATAATGGAAATATCAGCCTTTGAACTAAAACTATAGACAGAATGTTACCAAAAAAACAATCAGAACATAAAATGAACAGTTTTGTTTTAGAAAATGACAAAAATGATGTTCATTCCAAGTTTGATGTCTAAATTCAAATTCACATAATACATTGTTTATCACTATTCATAATAATAGTATTGGTATAGTTCAAGCACACAATATGACTTCTGCTCAAATCCCTTCATACAGTAATGAAATAATTACAAAGTTAATCATAATACTTTATTTATATATACATTTATCAATATAACCGTGATGCATCTTCACTATAATTATAACATGTAACCTCACTTTTTTACGCCAATAACATAAGGATTTAGACTGACTCAGTAAACTAATTATCCCTGATTTCTAACAAACATGCACAAAAGTATTGAATACTACAGTGATAGTGATTTTAGCTAAAGTAATTTTTGGCTCCAATAGTTGCAACTAATATCAAAGCATATATCTATTAGTTTAACATAGTAACACCGCTTGATCATAAGTCAAAACATATTATTGGATATGTATGTGTAAAACAAATACAAAATATGCGTGTTTTTATCACATCATATAGTTTTTTTTATTTTAAGACAGAGAAGAATGAGAAGCTTAAAACAGTATCAAATGGGCACAGTTAGAACCATAGCAACTACAATTTTGGCCTTACGAAAACAACAGAAGTGACGTGCATATTCACCATATTTCCCTCTATGCACAAACAGATTTTATCAACCTTGCTTAAATACTTTTGGAGGTAGTGCATGGTCCTTATTTTAGTGTTTAAGTATTTTTGTTACCATAGCAACCACAATTATAGTCCGAAGAAACAACGAAATGACGTACATTATCCCCATATGGCCTTCTGTCTAAATGCCGAGATTCATCCAAACAAGCTTTAGTACTTTTCTATTTACCGCAGGTTCCAGATTGTAGTTTTGTCTTATTTCTGTAACGAAAGCAACCGCAATTTTTTTCTGACAATTCTTTTTTTTTTAAACATGCATATTGCTATATGGCCATCTAGCCACATACCAAGTTTCATCAACCTGGCAGAAGTTCTTTTGGAGTTATCGCAGGATCAAGATATTTCGGATTGACGGACGAAACGGAGGTAAACCTGTTGTCCATTCCGATGAATTCGGTTGGGGACTTATATCAGAAGACATAACTTTAAATGAAGGAGAATAAAATATTATAATGTTAATACTAGGATTGCATTTTGACATCTGTTTCATAACATGCATTAAATCTTACAAAGAGAAATCTTTACACCTGATATTAATACTAGTAAAATAAAGCAATACAATTTTCTTCTACCATACCTTAAAAAGTAAAAACAAGTCTTTATATATGGGTAGACATCATAAATGCAGATATACAGGAACTAACATCACAATATATTTACTAAACAAACACAAAGCATTCGAGTGGTTGCAAATCAATACGAAAACAATGCAAACAATACTGAATGATTGAATACTAAACTCTTATCACTATCTGACAACACGCCTTCATCAATGTAACTGCGCATGTAAATTTATAATTTTCAGATAAAGTTTTTATCCAATGATCATATTCATATGTTAAGAAAACATATTTAAACAAGTCAAACATTGGGTTGATAATAAAGAGAATCTTACAACATAATTGCATTTCAAATAGTAATACAAACTTTCTTTATCCACGTTCATCGAATGCTCCGTAGAACGGAAGATTTGCGAAAAGTTAGGTTTACTTTTTAGGACAGACATTTGCTTTTACTACATTTGTAATAAACTCTGTGACCAAAATGTTTGGCTGTGTACATTTCGTGTTCCAAGAAAACGATATGTGTGTCATGTTTATATTGGAAAGGCAGCTCATTCTGCAGTCACATTCCAAAGTGCTATCGGTGAGATGCACATAAACTCTCCTACTACTGGACGTAATTGACGACAACGCACAAGGAACGGTCAAGAGATTGGTAGAACGTAATCCAATTTGACCCAAAACGGTGTTGCGTACAAAAGAAGAGGCAGCAATATATTCCAATGGGTTGTCGTCAAAAAATATATTTTGTAGATTTGCAAAAACAATTAAGTCAGCGTTACCGATGTCAACAATGCGGTTTTTGTGCAAATATAAAGTCTTAACATTTGGTACTAAACTGGAAAGTGCAGGCGGAAAATGCACCATATTGTTGGAATCCAAACTCAAATGTTCTAGAGCCGGCATTGGAGTAAGTTCGCTGCTTATGTATCTAAGATTGTTGTGAGAAAAATCAAGTGAGCGAATAGCTGGAAATGCTTTGCCAATGTCAGGAAGAACATCAAAGTGGTTACCTTCCATATTTAAGTCTATTAATTTGGGTTTAGGTGTATAACATGCATACAAAAAATCTTGAGTTCTATACGTAAACGAGTTTTTAGAAATATCTAAATACCTCAAATCATCGATGTTGCATATTCCAACTGGCAATTCCTCTAAAGGTGAATTCGAAATTGCCAACGTGTGAAGATGCATATTCATCATGTAGTAAAAATCTGACATCTTAATACGTGTCGAATTATATTTGGAAATGTACAATGAGTTAAGTCCGTAAAGAAAACGCAAACCATAAGGCCAGCTTTGAACATGTTCCAACGTTAACCTTAAGGTGTACAGTCTGCGCCCTAGTCTCCAGAGAACAGTCGGATCTAACACATGTAGTGGATTAAACATCAATGACAGTTCGGAAATTCTATTTAAACTTGCAATTTTTAATGTTATTTTCGAGCCCTTTAAACAGTCATCTTCCATATCAGATATGTTATTATGAGATATGTCCATTCGTAACATGTCATTGGTATGACCTTGTAGTGAGCTGAACGTATTGTTCTTTAAAACGCGGATATTGTAGTAGCTCAAACTAATATGGCTTATGTCAACATGTTGAGCCGAAATGTTGAAAGCTGAAACGTCAGTCGATCTATTCCCATTGCAGTATATGCTATCTTCAAAACAAGTACATACGTCGTCAGTCGAGCAAACCAGAGGAAAGCTGTTAGTAACGCCTATCAGCAAATAGACCTAAAAATATTGATATTTAATAGGTTTCATTATCATGACACAAAATATCTACGAGATGTGGTGCAAGTTTGATTAATTGTACAATGTATGATACTGAATTGAAAACACGCGTATTTAGAAAAGTACATTCATATACATTTGCTGTTTTCAAAACGTTGTATTTTAATAATGAATAAAATATATTCAACATTAGTATTATTATTGTGAAAAACACTTCGTTTCAATGTTACTAACTTAGGTACAGACTTATAAAGCTTTTCTTTTTTCATCTTTATTTCACACACTAACTTCGTCAAATTATTTAACAATGTTTATAAATCAATTACGGTTGAAACACCACAAAACAAAAATAAAAATAGTTAATTAAAAAAAACACATAATTATGTGATAAAACAGAGCGGAAGATTGAGTCTATTAGACGCATTTCATTACATAGTAATTCAAGTTTAACAGAGCAAAAATATTTAAACAAATAGTGCATACCAGAGCGAGCCTCCAGATTCCCATTGTTTTTATGGAGAGCTGGAAATAAATAAAACAAAGCAATGTGTACCAATATAAAAAAATATTTTTAAAATAAATTAAAATATCAAACTACAATATTGTTCAGCGAATTGGCAGATAAATTACTCGCTTAAATTTATTAACTATTTGAAAGTCCTAAATTTTGAAAATTGCAAAAGCATCCGGAGTGTAATTCTTTAAGAATTGATTTAATATGGTCTGTGTTATTAAATTATGTTTTGTTTAATTAAATGCAATTATTTCAAAATATGTACAATACAAGTGTCTTCATTAAATAATATTAACACTCACCGGTTCAAGTGAATGGCACAGAAAACCCGTCTAATTTGCTGTTTTAATTGTCTTCGATACGTTGATGCCTATTCAAGTCTTAAATTAGAGATACTGAAAGATAAAAAGAAAACAAACGAGAGAACGTTAATACAGTTTCCATGACATTAAAAGACTGTCAAAATTATTTAGATAACGTTGGTTGAAAGATTTCTTTATGTTCCATAATTGAGCATACTTGTGTTTCTTTTATTATAAGCAAAGAACAGCAAACGAGTGTACACGGAAAATAATAATGCTTTCATGATAAAATCAAAATCTCGTGTGTCCGTTAAATGCGGACCAAAATGTGTATTTGCATTCCGTTTGCGGAAAGTATTGTAAATGAAACACATCGCTTTCCCTTTTCGCATGTCATACACTTCATATTCAGGACAATCGATTTTGATTTAATTAATAATATGTGTTTGCTTTGTCATTAATTAACTCAATATAATAATATATGTATATTAAATGTTAAAACATGCCAAAGTGAATCTAAATAAACATATCAAGTCCATAATATTTCGTTGCCCCTGCTTTTATACCTTTTTTATAATGCTTCTTGTCATAGAACTTCGGCTATATGTTAGTTTACCAGAAAGGGATTTTAGTCGATTTGGGCAGTTTTTTGTTGAATAACATAAAAACCTTATACCAAACCCTGCATGCATTTTCTTTCGTTTAATTAGTGTACTGCAACCTTAGAACAATGATGTACTTTGCACTATTAATAATGAAATTTATATAACGTTTAACTTAATGATGTCCCCGTCAGCAATGTTTGTGTATCAGACATTTTAATGTTTCTGTCGTGTTAAATAATAAGCTGCTTTATAAAACTTGCAGTTTACTGTGTCGGGTTTACATCAAATCCAACCCTGACAGTCACTAACATTTTTATTAAATTGCAAAGCTAAAGCAGAAGACGAACTGGTTTTCATCTCGTTATTGTATAACTAGCATTTTGATCCCAATTATTTGTTTTAAACTGTAGGACATCTTTTTCAACGTTTTGTTTTTACAGCAAATTTCAAATCAGCTGTCTTTTAAACTGTATGCAAATTTCAACTTGAATAAATCGTTTCTAATGGACATTGCATTCAACAAAATACACGAATCTCATAACATCGGTAAGTAAATCGCATTTGTAAATGCGTTAAGTATATGTTATCGATGGTTGTTGAAACGTCATTACCATAAACACATTTATTTTTGTTCAATTTTCCGTTCGTCCCATGCGTTCCCTACATTGACTGTATTAATTGTATTATTACAAAAACAAACACTTTAAAACAGTTATCAACGTCAGTAACGTTTGTAAGGAGCAATGCCAATATAATGAATTATATTCTAAGGAACGGTGACTTAAAAATAAAATATGGCCCATCCTTTTAGGCCATCATCCTGTATGACCTAGACATTATAAATTTACGTTCCATATTTAACACTAATTTGACCTAACAGAACATCGTTATACAAGCTGTGATCTTATCGGTAGCTTTTATATTTATTTGGAAACAAAATGCACGAAACACTCTATCTAACAATTGTATTTTGCGCACATAATTTGTGTGTTGAGTCCAATATTAAGCACCTTCCCTTAATTTCAGAGTGTAAATGTTTATTCGATGTTTATA
>VMBQ01002389.1:0-75186 GCA_007657795.1 Dreissena rostriformis
AAATATTTCAGGACATAAGCTGATTTAAGCTGTGAAAGGGCATGTGTACATAATATTTTGTATAGAGTAATGTAAATCAAGCCTATGTTACCACTATCCAACTGGTTTTTCACTAGTAAAAGCTTTTCTGTGATTTGAGTTCATTGTGATAGAGGTGCCAACAAAGTCTCATTTCCTCTAGCAATTTATCTGATTAGCTGCATTGTACACCATGCCCCTTTAAAGAGTCATCCAGTGTCATGTTAACTTGCAATACACTTGTGTAGGTGAACTGTTTACATACTTTATAAATTTGGGAACAACATGTACAGAGTTTCGTTTTGTGTGATAATGCTCCATATTTATCTGGATTGTGTATCATGATGCCCCAAAGTTGTGTATAACGCCCCATACTTGTGTGCAGAGCCAGGCAAGCCGGTCCCAAGGCACCCGCAGTAAACTGTCCACACTTAGATTCTCCCTGGTAACTGCTCTATGTTGAAGATTGCGGCTCATGCTTCCTTTATATTGTCTGTTTAAGTGATATTTAAGAATGTTGCTCTGGCTTCCCATATATTGTCTGTTAAATTGATATTGAAGATTGCTGCTCTGGCGTCTCGTATATTGTCCGTTTAAGTGATATTGAAGATAGTGATATTGAAGATTGCTACTCTGACTTCTCGTATATTGTCCGTTTGAGTGATATTGAAGATTGCTGCTCTTGCTTCCTGTATATTGTCCGTTTGAGTGATATTGAAGATTGCTGCTCTGGCTTCCCATTTATTTTCGGTTTAAGTGATATTGAAGATTTCAGCTCGTGCTTCCCGTTTATTGTCCTTTTAAGTGGTATTGAAGATTGCTGCTCTCGCTTCCTGTATATTGTCCGTTTAAGTGATATTGAAGATTGCTGCTCTGGCTTCCCATTTATTTTCGGTTTAAGTGATATTGAAGATTGCTGCTCTGACTTCCCGTTTATTGTCCATTTAAGTGATATTGAAGATTGCTGCTCTCGCTTCCTGTATATTGTCCGTTTAAGTGATATTCAAGATTTCAGCTCATGCTTCCCGTAAATTGTCCTTTTAAGTGATATTGAAGATTGCTGCTCTGGCTTCCTGTATATTGTTCGTTTAAGTAATATTGAAGATTTCAGCTCATGCTTCCTGTATATTTTCCATTTAAGTGATATTGAAGATTTCAGCTCATGCTTCCTGTAAATTGTCCGTTTAAGTGATATTAAAGATTTCAGCTCATGCTTCCTGTATATTGTCCGTTTAAGTGATATTGGAGATTTCAGCTCATGCTTCCTGTATATTGTCCATTTAAGTGATATTGAAGATTTCAGCTCATGCTTCCTGTATACTGTCCGTTTCAGTGATAAACTAGTTGAATGATGCCATGCTGACATTTATTTCTTACATAAGATGATCCCCATTTATGATATTTGCTTTTTATTTTAATGACATTTGTAAAGCGCTTTGAATTTTATGTTGAAGCGCACTGTTCTTGAGCTTTAAATTTACGTTAAGCTTTAAATTTAGTTTTATGCAACTCATTCTATATTTTTGTGTTTTCTTTGTGGTTTTAAGCTGTTTTTTTGATATTGTGTGTTATAAATAAGATGCTTGTTTCTAAGCTTTATAAGTGTTTGTTCATTTTTTAATAATTGTGAATAATTATGTGTGAATACTCGCAGTGTTTTGTGCTATCATTAATATGAGACATACATTGCCTTTCTGTGTTTTATAGGCAAATATGTGACAGTGATTCAGACATCCACTAAAATGTTTACCAATTTAGCTTAATAATACACATTTTTGGTCAATAATAAATTTGGGCCGCGCTCTGAGAAAAAAGGGGGTTCAATGCATGTGCGTAAAGTGTCATGCAGTCCACACGCGCTAATCAAGGAAGACACTTTCTGCTTTTATTTGATTTTTTGTTTAAAGGAAGACTCTGCTTGACAAAAATACAGTTTAGGCAGAAAGTGTTGTCCCTGAAAAGCCTGTGCGGACTGCACAGGCTAATCTTGGATGACACTTTATGCACATGCATTAAACCCCCTTTCACAGAGCACGACTCATTTTTATTTTTATTTTGTCAGATTTTGTGTTTAATTTTATTGTTTATAATAATGTTGAAATATTATTTATATTTGTTCATAAACATTATTTGCCTGGGCCTATATTTACAACAAATTTAAGATATTTACTGAAACTTATATAAAAATTCTGACATTATAATTAACTGAGAAATCTTAAGAATTCTTTATGAATAGCAGCCCAGTTTGACATTTTGGTACTCATAATGATAATTACAAATGTAATTGATTGAAAACATTTAAAGCCATTTTCCTGTATTTATAAACAAGGGTTGAGGAAAAAAACATTACATAAATCATATTTTATAGAGACATATAACACCCTGAATGAAAATTGTATGTCAAATTCTCACAAAAAATCATATTTTACCGTTTAAAAAAACATCAAATAATAATACAATGAATTTTTATTGACAAATGAGAGACTTGTTTCTCTTATTAAAAAATGCACTGATGAAATAATCGACTTTTATGCTTTAGAAATGTGTAGGTTTTGGAGCCCTATAAAGCAGCACAATAGAAAGTGAAACCCAATTGATCGCTTTGAATCTTCTATTGTATAGGATAAGCTTATTGCGACTCTTTTCTACAGTACTTTTTCCAATTATGTTGATTATGTTTCAATATCTGTCAGTACAAAGCACATTTCTATCAGGAAAAATAACAAAAGGAAAAAAAACTTGAATATTTCTTCAGAATTGTACTGGCCACCCATAAAATTCGCCACTATGGAGGACTTTGTCGGAAGTAAAAATAAAACTTACTAAACCCTTTCCCGCTCAGAAGCAAATTGAAAATGGCTATATGCAACCAGCATAAAACCAGAACAGCCTGCTAGTAACTCGCAGGCAGATCAGGTTTAACCCTTTGCATGCTGGGAAATGTGTCGTCTGCTAAAATGTCGTCTGCTGAATTTCTAAAATTAGCATTTTCTTCGATTTTTTTTCAAAGAATACTATCAGAATAGCAAACAGTTTGGATCCTGATGAGACGCCACGTTCTGTGGCGTCTCATCTGGATCCAAACTGTTTGCAAAGGCCTTCAAAATCCGGTTCCAGCGCTCAAAGGGTTAAATGCTGTTTGCTACTCATCAGTATTTCTAGGGTTGGACATGAAGCCTTTAAAACTTGAATCTTATAATAACAGTCTTTAATTTCATTTGATTTTCGAAGGTACCTCAAATGAATCAAAATGTGAATATATCTGAGTGTTAAAGGTTAATCATGTCAATTGTTTTCCCCAGCAAAAAGTAAAATGAAATCAGTTGGTTTTTATGACAGATACCTATGTATAAAGCCAGTTTTGTTTTCATGATGTAACCAAAAATATATTTGTACACATCGATTTTTAACGGACGCAATGACTGTCAGTTTTGGAAACTAAACCGGACCTCTGCAATTTTATCGGAAATGTCCTAGGTCCAAGGTCTTTGGCATGGATGGATTTTTTTTCCAATTAAGTTGATTATCTTACAATAACTGTCAGGACAAAAATATAAATTACAAAGGAAAAAATATGTGATTATTTCTTCAGAATTGTGAAATAAATTGCCATTAAGGTGGACTTTGTCAGAAGTAAAAACTAACTCAAAAGCTCGTACTGTTTTCCCCAGCAAGCTGACGGAGAGGACAGGGACGAGACCAAGTCAACCGAGCCGCCGCCCGTCGAGCAGCCGTTCCAGCAGCTGTTCATCTCGTGCCCAGACGGCCTCAGCGTCAAGTACATGCTCGAGAGCCACATCGGGATGCGCCCCCTGGCGGAGGACGACCGCCGTCTGCTCGTGAGGCAGAGCTACCCGTTCAAGACGAATGGGATGCAGGGCTGCGAGGCCCCGCGCAAGAAGTACGCCTTGTCTGAGGTGTCACGGGTTATCACGTCCGAGGGGACTGTGATCAAGAACATGATGAATGGATCTGTTGAGGTATGTGTTCAGTTTATTGATCAAAGGTCATATCCATATTGATTTTTCTTTTGAAATGAGCTCAATTGTGACTTGCAGTGGATCAAAGTGATGGTTTTTCAAAACAATTATTTGATCACAATATATCAAACATTTGCATAACTTACTGTAATGTTCTTTTGTTTCGTACATCTTCCTCTATTAGGCCGAATCACACTTCTCTATGCCAAATCTACCTATATACTTAAACAACATTAAGTGCTTAAACTTGTAGACAATATAAGGGAATGAAAAAATATTTGAGTTGAACTCTGGGAAAATTGGGCTTAATGCATGTGCGTAAAGTGTGGTCCAAGATTAGCCTGTGCAGTCTGCACAAGCTAAATTGGGGCGACACTTTTTGCTTTTATGGAATCTTTTGTTTATAATAAGTCTCTTTTAAGCAAAAGTCAAGTTAAGGCGTAAAGTGTCCTCCCTAAGTTTCCTGTGCGGATTCAAATAAAATAATTTGATGGAAAAAGGAATGACTTTAAAACTGCACTATTCTGCGTCAGGTTCTGTACGCGGATGGCACAGTGAGCATACACACGGGCCACTGGGACCTGCCCCGGAGCAGGGATAGCTCCCCACAGCGGCAGGGCAGTGCCAAGAGCCAGCCTGACACCCCCACCAATCCCACCAAGGATACCAAGGTCGACAAGGACAAAGACAAAAAGGGTGGTGAGTTAAGTATGAGACATGCTGTGGGAAAACAGGGCTTAATGCATGTGCGTAAAGTGTTGTCCCAGATAAGCCTGTGCAGTCCGCTAATCAGGGACGACACTTTCCGCTTTTACTGAATTTTTGGTTAAAAGGAAGTCTAAAAAAAAACACACACACACAAATGATATTTCTTGTATTTGTCATTTAACTGACAAGCTAAGTTTAAACCCCAAAATCAGAGTGTTGTTGGTGTTGTTGGCTGGGTTCTCTACCCTCATGGCTGCCACTTCTTCATTCACAGCGAGTACTGACCGGAGTACGGGCAAGAAGAGCAAGCCGTCTGCGGAGGTGACAGAAGAGCGTGTGGAGGAGGAAAAAAAGAGCACCTGGGTCATGACCTCCCCGTCCGGAGAGCGTGTCCGTTACACGACCGGCGCTCAGCCGGAGGAGCTCAAACCGGTCATGGTGTGCCTGGCCTCCGACCCTGAAACCAGCCAGGTAGGGTGGGGAATGGTTGTGTGATGTATTAGAATCTCGCTCTGGGAAAACTGGGTAAAATGCATTTGCGGAAAGTGTGGTCCCAGATAAGCCTGTGCAGTCTGCATAGGTAAATCAGAGACAACACTTTCTGCCTGAACTGGATTGTAGCTGCCTTTAAACTAATGATACCATAAAAGCTGCAAGTGTCGTCCCTGATTAGGCTCTGCGAATTGCACCGACTAATCCAGGTCAACACTTTATGCACATGCATAAAACCCATTTTTTCCGAGAATGAGGCTTATTTGTGTTCTTTTTTCAAATATCTGTTCGGTTGGTAAATGGTAGTGTGAGATTAGTTGAGCAACATATTTGTGCAAATCATTTGTTATTTTTAAAAGGCTGGTACAAAAATATGCTTCAAAATATTCAGATTTGTTCCATTTGTGTAAATTATCTTTCAATAACTGTCAGGATAAAGTGTATTTCAATTGGGAAAAAATAACATAGTTAAACATTATAAAAGTAGTATTTTATCATTCATTCTAACTATAATGACGTAACCCACAGTCAATGGCCACCCGTGATGACCACGTGATGACCATTAGTTACCCGGACGGTACCACCATACTGGAGCATGCAGACGGTACTCGCATCACCACGTATTACCGCGAGACCGCGGCGCCTGTTGGAGACAGCGTCACTGATGACGGAGGTGGGTAATCCAGCCAGTGTATCAGAGTTAGATGGTTTATTTTGTATTCCAACAGCCTTTTGTAAGACTCTTGTAGACTTAATATAACTAGCTATTTAGAGAGAATCGAAATTGCATGGACACAACAAACCATTTAAAGGTACCGCAGATGGAAAGAAAAAAGTAAAAATTGTGTAGTTGTCTCGAAACCAGGGTCTTAGAACAAAATGCATGCATTCATAAATAACAAAAAACTCAAACTAAAATAATATTAATTTTAAAAATTGCTTAGAAATGAAATGAACATGAATAGTTAAAATCAACAATTACAAATCTTTTACCTAAATTTATGCTTCAGTCAAATGTAAAATTCATGATAGAATCCTTTTAAGCATCTGATATTTTATACCTAGTCTTATTTTAACATGTAAAAATTGTACATGTATATTGTTTGCACATTTCAGAGAAAGAACTAGACGCCCAGACCAACAAGTTTGTCAAGGTGGAATGCCCCGGCTTTGCCACAGTCGAGTTCAACTGTATTACCAGCGAAAACCTGACAATTTTCGGCAACGGGACAACGGTGAACATCTTCCCCGACGGCTACTACATGCTTCACCACTATGACGGGGGCAGACTGGAGGTAGACACCGAGGGCATCCTGACCTACTTCCCTCGACCGGTCAAGAACATGGAACAACTTCTGCCCGAGCGAGAGATTCGCTACATGTTCTGCCATAACGCTGATGTCACCGTGGAAATGGTGGACAGCGATGGGAACGTTTTTAACATTAAAAATAACGGCGATTTCAGCGTATTTCCGGCCAACACCGACGATGTGTCTGATGTGAGTAGCGAGGATCAGGCACGTTTGGAGAAGAAGATAATAACGTACAAGGAGCATGCCCCGCGCTTCTTTGTGATCCACGCTGATGGAAGTGGAACTGAGCTGATGCGATACCAGGATATAGCGGAGTACCTGACCACTGCGGAACAGAGCCCTGCAACAGCAGTCCTTAGAGACGATCTGCCGGACTTCCCGGGCGTTGTCGGTATCACGATACTCAAGCCCTATGTTGGGGGCCCGTCTGAACGCTGGCTGAAGAAATACGACCAGGAGTCTATAATTCCTCCAGGAATTCGGTGCAGAGACCTCACTACCCTTCCGCCGAAGGAGTTCAAGACGGCTGGTCCACGTTTTGGGACAACTGCGGGTCAAGGGCTCTCTGTGGGGACAGCAGTTAAGGGTCAGGCGAGGATCCCTATTGTCAAATGTCCCAACATCCTGGAGCTTAGGCAACTGGTGCAGTACAAGCCCATGGGTGACCAGCTTAGAACATTGTGAGTAGCACTCTTCCATAATCTTGCTGGAATTGTATAAATAATTGTTCTGATCATTTGTTGAAGCGTCCATGGGTATTTGTTACAATATCTGCTGTCAAAAAGGTTTCAACAGGCAAACTGTATTAATTAAGATCTGTTTTAGCTCGATGACATTGAAAGCCGAGAGCTTATATAGACCTTCTTGAGTCAGTTTCTTGGGAAGCACCAGTACTTGGTGTCTTTGGAAAGGGTCTGGAAACAGTCCCAAAATTGGGATCAAACCTGAGTGCTCCTGGTATCAAGGCTAACACCATATCTATAACACCATTTAGAGCTTGTAAGCCAATTTTGGCTTAAAAGGGGCAATGTCATCTAACTTTTAACAACTTNTTCATCTTTCCCGCTCAGAAGCAAATTGAAAATGGCTGTTTGCTGCTCATCAGGCTTTAAAACTTGAATCTACATGTAGTAAGAAAGGCCTTAAAATTAATTTGATTTTTTACTGGACTAAAAATGCGACAAAGTTCTGAGTGGTAAAGGGTAAAAGGCCAATGCCATTCCGTAAAAACCTTTCTCATGCCATGCGTTACTTCTGCGCACAGGATGCAGAGAGGCCTGCGAGAGTATGCCGAATATGTGAAGGGACGTAACGCGATGCAAGACTACATGCGGGTGGTGGACCCACGCACAGAGGGGGAGAGAATGACGGCTGCAGACCTGCAGGTCACCGCAAGGGCAAACAACGAGCTCACAAACTATGAGAAAGGTAGTTGATATCTCCAGTGAATTTGGCTGTTTTTGCAGATAAATGAGCAAGTTTCGTTCTGGTCCATTGATTTTTGGCAAGGTAAGTCTTTGACTTAGAAATGTTCTCCACAATAACAGTTTTCCGGACGTTTTTGAAAGGTTGAGTTTTTTTTACACATGTGGAGTTTTGAAACAAAAGTGGAATGAGGGGGCATCTGTGCCCTATTGACACATATCTCGTTTTCATAGAAACAACAGTGTGGAAAGTTTCTCTGTGTTTAGGAGGTCAACAAGTAAACACATTTTGCCCACCATAAGTTGTTTTACAGAAAAATGTCTCATGAATAATTAAGTGTGTGACAAAATTTGATTGAAATTTTTGGAAAGCCATTAAAAACGCTAGGACTTCATTGTTTGATGTATGAGGTGCCTTGTAACAAAATTTTCAATGGTGCCTAAGGTGTTGACTGTTGGACAGACTTTAATCTAAATAGGCATGATTATAGCAATCCCATAGTTTATTGTCAGAAGACATATCCCGGAATGTGCTAAATTTAAAAAAAACAAGAACAACACAGATCTAGGGATACAAATCAAACTGACCCATTTAAAATCCTTTCAAAATCACAAACTGTGATAAAGTATGCTCTTTTCTTAATAAAACTGGGATAAATGCATGTTTCGGTCGATATTAACCTGTGAAGTCCGTACAGGCTAATCTGGGATGATACTTTCTGCCTAAACTGGATTACGCAAAGAAAAGACTTCCTTAAAACAAAAAAATCCATAAAAGCAGAAAGTTTCGTCCCTAACTGCACAGGCTAATCTGGGATGACACTTTATGCACACGCATTAAGACAAGTTTTCCTAGCATGCGGCACATTTGAACTCAAATAATATTTATATGAAATAATTATATATCAAATGCATTTCTATATCTATTTTACTGCTTGTTGACTTGCAGCGGATGTTCGTAACATCTATGAGGCAGAGCTGACCCCCCCACAGCCCAGCCCCCCGCCGACCCCGCAGCCCAAGCGCACGCAGGCTGACTGGGACCGGGATGAGCGCGAGCTGGAGGAGGAGAAGGAGGGCCTGTATGCGCTGAAACGCAAAAAGATACCGAAATATTTCGACAGCGAGTTTGGGAAAGCGTTTCTACTCACTCAGGTATAATGATACTGAAAACTTTGACAGCAAGTTTAGGAAGGCGTTTTTACCTACTCAGGTACATTTCAGATACCAAAATATCTTGACATTGTGTTCAGAAAATTGTTTCCTTTTTTCCCAGGTGGTTATGAGTTTATTGTTTAAATGAATTGAATAATCAGACCCTGAAGTACTTGAACAGCCATTTCAGGAAAGAGTTTTTACTCACGTGTGAAAGATATTAATATTGTTATAAATCAAAATAAATATTCACTTGAGTTAAAGAACTAATGAAGTGGGGGAGGGATGTGCAGCAGATATTCAATTATTGAACTAAGATGACATTATGTTCTAAAAAAATCATCAATCCTTTTATCTTCTTTGCCTGAATTCTTAGCTTCTCTTTTGAAAATAAAGAAATACATTTTTTTGCAAATGTAGCTGTTAAGAAGGTAAACAATTCATTACCAGCAGAAGTAACATAATAATAATTGTCCATCTGAGATGTACAAATTCACTCATTTACATACTTTCATGAGATGCACAAATTCACTCATTTAAAAAGTTTAAAGAGATGTACAAATTCACTCATTTAAATGGGCCGCACTCTGAGAAAAAGGGGTTTAATGCATGTGCATGAAGTGTCGTCCCAGATCAGCCTGTGAAGTCCACACAGACTAATCAGGGATGACACTTACCGCCTAAACTTGATTTTTGCCAAGAAGAGACTTTATTTAAACAAAAACTATTATAAAAGCGGAAAGTATCGTCCCTGATTAGCCTGTGTGGACTGCACAGGTTAATCTGGGATGACACTTTACACATATGCATTAAACCCTGTTTTCACATGGTAGTTATTTTCCCTCTCAGACCAAGGATTACAATCAGACAGTCGCTCTGCTAGCGGATGATCCACGAAGAGACGGGTCTCGGGCGCTGAGGCGCAATACCACAGAGAGCTCTGGCGCAGAACCACGTAGCGCTGGCATGCCCGCTAGATGTAAGTCTGTTATGCAGAACTGCCATGTATATGGGCTTTATATTATTTTTAATTCCACCATTAATCATTAATTAATTGTTTGTCATTGTGGTGTTGTCTATTCTGCCACTGAAGCAGTCCTATTTTATATACTTATCAGTAAAATACCAATAATTGTTTATTGGCAAATATGATATAAATATGACTTAAATTAAGATAATTGCTACTCTTCGTGATTACAGCCACTGAGTATCGTTCTGAGTAAAATTGAGCTTCATGACTGTGCGTAAAGTGTCGCTCGCAATTAACCTGTGCAATCTGCACAGGCTAATCAGAGACAACACTTTCCGCCTAAACTGGATTTTTGTTAAGAAGAAACTTTCTTTAAACAAAAAATTCCATACAAGCGGAAAGTGTCGTGCCTGATTAGGCTGTGCGGACTGCACAGGTTAATCTGGGATGACACTTAACGCACATGCATTAAGCCCAGTTCTCCAAAAACAAGGTTACAGCCCCTAATGCCCTGGTGCTGTTTCAGCGGCCACTCACCCTGTCACCTCCCAGAGTGACCGCTCTAGCCACTCCGACGTCACCAACCAGCCCAAAGTGCCCGTAGCAGACACACCCATGTCATTCGCAGGTCAGTTGTCCCCCAGCTGGACATAGGTCTGCTTTAAAGAGCAGTCTTTACGGTTTTAGTCATTGAGAAATTGTTCTCTATAATTCTTTTATTCCTTTTTATTTTAATCCAAAAAAAATGTGTCTGTGGGCAATTTTATTCACTTTTTGATGTTTTCTTAAAAGCTTTCCTGTTTTAAGCAGGAGTTTTCAGTTCTTTTCTAGCTGGACACAGTTCTGCTGAACCCTTTACCACTAAAACAGGCACTTTGACACGTTTGTAGTCCCTTAGAAAATCAAATTAAATACCTTTCTTACTAGATTCAAGTTGTAAAGGCTTCATTTCCAACCCTAAGGTACTAATGAGCAGCCTAAAACAGCCTTAAACCTGAACATACTGCGAGTTACTTGCAGGCTGTTCTGGTTTTATGCTGGTTGCATATAGCCATTTTTAATTTGCTTCTGAGTGGGAAAGGGTTCAAGGGGCAGTTGTTAAAGTTTTAGTCATCGAGAAATTGTTCTCTATAACTTACGTTGTCCCTTTTTGTTGCCATCTGAACACAGTCCTCTTTCAAAGGGCAATTTTACATTTTTTGTCTGTGTGAAATTATTCCCATTTTGATGTTTTCTTAAAATCTTTCCTGTTTTAAGCAAGAGTTTCCAGTTCTTTTCTGTTTTGTATTTTCGTGAAACTGACTTTCCTTTTAATGCACTTTCCTCCTATTTGTAATCAAACAGTTTAACATAAATAAATGTGATACATTCTACAGATTCCTGTATAAAACTGCTGGTTGAAAGAATTACATTTTCAAACCCAATTCAGTAAAACTGTCCCTTCATGCAGGGCTCAAGTCTCATAGTAGTTATATGTATGACTGGCGTATAGGTAATCTGTTCTCTTGCTACTCTTGCATAAAAAACAACAGCATCAACATAACAGCTACATTTACATGTTGACATTTAAATCATATATGCTTGCTCTAAGTTATCAGTGTATTGACTGCCAATTGACATTATTCTATTCTCGCCATTATCTTCAATCCTATCAATCTTTCAATCCTCACAATCTCATTCTGACTGCTTTATCTGCCTACTCCAACAGTGTACAGTGAAGTAGGTCACTCGGCCAGCGGTATGCGCCCGGGCAACCCCACGCCCGCCCACGCCACGGGCCAGGGCTCCCCCGCGCCAGTGCGTCCGTCCGCCCCCACCCCTGCTCACGCCAACAAGGTCGTGCCAGGTCGACCAGGTGAGCCCGTGTGCTGGTAGCAGTTGCGGACGCTGGTTATAATTGAGCCTCGCTCTGGAAAAATGGGGCTTAATGCATGTGCATAAAGTGTTGTCCCAGATTAGCCTGTGCAGTCCGCACAGGCTAATCAGGCGTGACACTTTCTGCCTAAACTGGATTTTCGTCAAGAACAGTCTAACTGTAAACTAAAACCACAATAAAAGCGTAAAGTGTTGTCTCCTATTAGCCTGTGCAGACTGCACAGGCTAATCTGCGACGACACTTAATGCACATGCATTAAACCCCCTTTTCACAGAGAGCGACTCAATTATTTTTTTGGAATGCACATAGCAGAGCTGTTTTTTTTTGGAATGCACATAGCAGAGCTGTTATTTTTTGGAATGCACATAGCAGAGCTGTTATTTTTTTTGGAATGCACATAGCAGATTTTTATATTCGGAGGTCTTTTTTCTGACTTTAATTTTCTAGAGATTTGCAGTTGCTTCTATCGATTTCCAGATACTTTTTTTCTCAGCTTATTTGAAAGATTTATTATTTCATGTTTTATCATAAAACTAGTAAAACAAGTTAGAATAAGACATCAAACTTAAAGTAGACATCATTTTGGTGATTTCCTCACACAAAACTGTGCATCTTCTGTTCTTCATTTATTATATTCAGTCTAAACCTTTAGTACAATGCATACCTTTTCATGACTTCTTCATTAAAAGTGTTTTTATCATTCTCAATGTATTTTAAAACTGTGTTCATGCAGGCATGGACACGCTGCAAGTTTTGGGAGGGATTTTTATTTAGACCATACAAACTTACATTTGTTTGGTAAAATGCATATAAATGATGCAATTATATATGTAGGTGATTCTTTTTACAAATGATTGGTCAAATCTTATAAATACAACGGGTTAAACTGCAAATAAAGCATTGTTGAAATAACGCTGGTTATTCCAAGAATGATGACAAGTATGAGATATAATAGAATGTGCTTAGAATATTTTCGAACAATGGCTAAAATTCATATCCACTTTATGACTATACGAGAATATGTTTCTATTAAGTTTAAATAAGAACATAACAAAATCTGTTTTAAGATTGGTTGTTAATCCATTATATTTGGTTAGGCTTTTTATGGTTCTTAAATAGAAGTATTTTGAATAGTGTAACTGCGATATATATGGGTGTGACTGGAAGCTACATGTTTTTTTCATAGATATTGTAAAGATTTAACTAGAAACTAAAAATTATTTTTTTAGAAGTCAGACTAGAGTTTTACTTTCCAGTACTGTATCATAGCATGTAGATAGTGCACATAAATGACTCAGTACAGTGGGTACGGTGAATTTGCATTAGAAACACTAACAGATTCAGCACACTTAGCCTGGTTAGCAGGACACAAACTGTAGTTAGCTGTGGTTCTTTCAGGAAACCCCACCCCCAAACATGCGGGGGCGGGGACCGAGTCTCCGTCAGACCTCCCCTCACATCTAGATTATCCAATCATATTTGAGCAGCCCGCTCTAGAGGAAGGTACAGTATGGTGTGGGCGTGAAGGCTGCTAACAATGAGGCCAACCTTTTCTTAGACTTAATTCTAAAAATAGAGAATGTTCTTAAAACTGTGAAGTACTTTAACTTCTTAAAAGTCAAGCTTAGCATGGTAGTTAACACCTATAATCATATAATTCTTTGTTAAGAACAATATGTTAATGACGTAATCACCATTTTTAGCCTGTGTATATGCAAACTCTGAGGTATTTTAAGCCCAAGACTTTTCTTTATTCTTAAGTCTAAGAATGGGTTGGTGAATATGGGCTTACTCGCGATTCTTGAATGTACTGTCACTAACTCCTTCGCTTATTCTCTGGCTAACATATGAACCACACTCTGTGAAAGGGGGTTTAAAACATGTGCGTAAAGTGTCATCCCAGATTAGCCTGTGCAGTCCACACAGGCTAATCAGGGACAACACTTTCCGCTTTTATGATAGTTTTCATTTGAAGAAAGTCTCTTTTTAGCAAAAATTCAGTTTAGGCGAAAAGGGTAGTCCCTGATTAGCCTGTGCGGACTGCTCAGGCTAATCTGGAACAACATTTTATGCACATGCATTAAACCCCTTTTCTCAGAGCACGACCCATATGGATGCTGTGATGGCTTGTTTCACTCATTTTTGCTGGCCAGCATTAACACGGTACTTGTAAACTCTTATTAACATACATGACAACCATTAATTGCACACACTATCCATACATGGTTTTGATTTTTCTGTACGTGTTTCACAACATAAATAACAATCTAACAGCATAATCCTTTTTTAATTTTATTTTTTTTAACCCGATTTCAGAACAAAAATTAATGTATTCATCATAACAATACTTTCATAAAATCAAGAAGAAAGTACAGTGTCCTGTTATTGTTGGCGAGCTATACCCCTGACTGACTGACATTTACGGAGAAATCTTTGTGCATAATATTTTAAAGTAGGAATTTTAGTAGTTACGATTTTACCTACCTCATTTGGAATGATATTATGCAGTTTATGAGGATTTTGTTGACTTGATTTTGCATGCTCTGGTTGTGTTATTTTTTTTATACAATTTTACTTTTTTTTCATTTTTGAGTTTATTTTGGTGGCATACATCAACTATTAAAATATAAACAAGCTTTTTGGTAAAAATAATATAAATTGAGAGTTTAAAAAAGAGCAGTTACTTTAATTTCAACACTGAAATAATTTTAATGCGCAGAATAACGTAAGTGCTCTTAATGTATTTCGTAAAACATTTACTCCTGCAAAAATTTACAAAATGTCAGTTACACTATAGTTATTACATTCAGTAGAGTTAATGTTTTAAGTTATACAATTATACAACAGTTATAATGAAGACTGTGCGCAGAAGAGCACCAAATAAGGGACAGGAATGCAATTAAAAGTACATGTACGCAGTAAATTGTATAGAAGATATTTAAAATAGTTATACAATACATGACCATCTGAAACATATTTTCCCTAATAAAGGCCCCCTTTTGGAGCCTTACATTTCCCTAAAGGGAACATTTATTGGAGGTCAAAATAATGGCATTCTTTTATATATTTCACTATAGGAAAAACATAATAATTTAACTGTGTAGCTCATAATGCAAACATTTCAAACATTTACCTTATGCATGTTTTTGCATTGAGTGTTTAAGAGACATATTTTTTTTATTTTTTTTTACAAGAATGGGAGATCAGTTATTAAGATAGGGAATATAGGGCATATATGGGAATATAGGGTGGAGTATAGGGTAGATTAATGACAACATCTACATGAGATTGTATGGTTTCAGAGCCGGAGTTTGGAGGCGAGCAGGAGATGATCTCCAATAGGATGAAAATGGACGTGCTGGGTCACCCCCGCACCAAGCCGGTTCCTGTGCCCACTGTGATCAAGGGAGGCAAGCCTGGAGCCATCCCCAATACCAAGGTCAGGGGGAGGCTGTCAATGTAGCCGATTCTCATATTTGATTGTTATCACTGATCAGAAATTACCTAAAAATGATTTTTAAGGTGCCAAGCACTCATTGCAGATGTGCAATGATGTACAAAACTTATTTTTTTAACTTCAAGAAAGAAGTTATATATTGACTATGCTATTCCACTTAATGAGCTTTCCATCTACATGTATAAAGAAAATCCAAGCCCTAAAAAAAAGTTTCTTCCACATTTTCCAGTACATCCAAGTAGAGGACCCAGTGCGCCGGAAGACCAACAACTCCCTGATAGCAGGTCAGTATTTTTTTTTCACCATTTTGGAAATGGGGCTCCTTTAGATTGGGAATATTTTGTCATTTTGACTAAAATGGGGAAATTGGTGTATTTTATATATCGCTAAAAAATACTTAAAAATTGAGAATAAGTTGTATCATTATTAAATTAAAATAAGGTTCGACCCATAGAGCTGCATAGGCGAATTAATTTAATGTTGCATTTAATTAAAACATTTAAAAATAAAATAATTTGGAAACCTTCAATTGGGAATTTTAAGCAGTCATTTGCGAAAAATAAATAGTTTTTGACATTGGGAATGAGGCCAAATAAAGGCCCTTAATTTCACAAAAAAAACAAACACTGCAGGTGCAACGGTGAAGGGCCAGACCCAGCTGAACGCCATGAGGGGTCTAATCCTGCTCCCGGAGGAGGTGGACTTCGGGGTGCTCAAGGAAGGAAACACGTATGCATTTACCGTGCTGCTGAAGAACACGGGGGTGGACACGTGCCGCTACAAGATAAAGCAGCCCCCGCCCGCCACTGGCATCCGGATCATCTACAAACCTGGACCGGTATGGTGCATTTTCATGACATCATTTGATGTTTTGGTGTTGTTTGCTATCATTTGTTTTCCCTTTAATTTTGTAATAAAGACAAAAAAACAGAAATTATTGGATAAATAGAATGCCATGTAAGTGTCATGCAAGATTTTTTTCCTCTGAACAAAAACCAGGGCTTGTGGTTAAGGTTCCCTAAATCTCCCTGATTAACTTAATGTAATCCACATTAACAGTATTATTTTTTTTTCCCTGAAAACAGATGTCCGCTCTATAAGATGAATCGCGCTCTCAGAAAACGGGGTTTAATGCATGTGCGTAAAGTGACATCCCAGATTAGCCTGTGCAGTCCCGCACAGGCTAATCAAGGACAACACTTTAAGCCTAAACTAGATTTTTGTCATTAAGAGTCTTCCTATAAAGGAAAAATACAATAAAAGCATAAAGTGTTGTCACAGATTAGCCTGTGCAGACTGCACAGGCTTATCTGGGAGGACACTTCACGAACATGCATTAAACCCCCTTTTCACAGAGCGAGGCTCATATGTTATATTATCATTCCTCTAATAACATCTATCTCATTGGCAGGTGGCAGCGGGCATGAAGGCGGAGATAGAAGTGGAGATTTACGCCATTGCTGTCGGCGTGGAGGGAGAGTCGGGCGTCGGCTCCGTCAGACACGAGCTTGAGATCGTCACGGAAACGGACGTCATTTTCCTGCCAATAACAGCAAATATCCTTTTTGTGAGCTATGACTCATCTACAATGTGGTTTAATGTCTGAGTGTTCAGTGTTACACTGTTTTTTTTACTTTTACTTTGGTACCGACTTTGTAATGTATTGGTCATGTATCTTCATTTTGAACATCATCATCATTCTTAAGAAATTAATATTTCTAGTATCGTTTTTGAAAGGTAAGTTTGCCAAGATGTTTCATTAGTTTGTGTAAAACTTCATGAATTCGCAATTTCGTCACATTATCAAATTTTACATAAGATTATACATTTTCGTAGCCGTTCTGGAAAAATAAAAGCTATGCATTGACCACTGTGCTGTGTAATTATCAGAAGCCCTGTTATTTCCCTTAACCCTTGTTCACCCGTGCTGGTAGCTCATGAGTTTGAGCACCGGGGCCCCAACAGTCCACAGGGTGGGAAATCCCCAGGGGCCAGACTGGTGTCAACCAAGCCACCGTCCAACACAGGTATTATCAGGCCCAGAAGGAGCATCACATTGGGTGAGTATTTATATAGGTAAATATTATTAGTTTAAACCTAATTATGAGCCTTACTCTGGAAAAATTGGGCTAAATACATGTGCATAGCGGCGTCCTAGATAAGGCTGCAAAGGCTAATCAGGGACAAAACTCTCCGCCTAAACTGGTTTTTCGCTAGGAAGAGGCTTCCTTAAAACGAAATATTCCATAAAAGCAGAAAGTGGGCTAATTTGGGATAACTCTTTACATACATGCATTAAGCCCAGTTTTCCTATAACCAGGCATGTAGAATTAACCATTTTATTGAACATAGTATTTATTACCTATATGGCTAGTTTCTACATGATGGAATATGCAAATTTTATAATGTTGTTATAAAACCTGTTTAATTATATTTGTTGATTGATAAAATAATACTTCTTAGTTTGCATTAGGTGTGCTTTGTTACTCAATCGCCCATATTTCAAGTTATTGGGCGTCTGGGGACACATCTGACTCATGGAGTTTTAGTTTTGTTCAACTTTATCTTCACAAATAATGTTAATGTTTAACCTACCTTTCTCTTTCAGAACCAGTACCTCCTATCAAGTAGGGATGCCTGGACAGTGTTTCAAATATTTGTGCAGAGAAAAAAAAGGACAAAATAGACTGAGTTTTTGTTAAAAAATATTTCCTGTTTTAAAGTGTTTACTACTAACTAAATGTGTATACATGTATGTCAGTTTACTGTATTATTTTCTGTCTGTGATAACCTATTTAATAAAATCTATGTTTTATATTTATCTGGTATGTTTTGTGCTGTTTTTCTAAGACGTGTTTGAAAGTTTTGCAGACGTTGTCTTTATTGAACAATTCTTATGCTTAACAATGCATAATTTTGGGAGAATTTTGCAAAATATGACACTAAATAAAGTTGAATAAAGGTCATTGTCATTTACATAGAAATAGTATTGTGCACCATAAAATGTTTTGTCACAAATGTTACAATATGAATGCATTTGATATGTACTAGTACATTGTTCAAGGGCAACAACTCCAGAATAGAAGATTTGGCTGGTAATCTGCCTACAAACATTTTCACATAGTTTAGGTAAACTCGGATGAATAAAATCTGTTTGAGAGCAGAAATAAACTGGTCAGTACTACAGAGCGAACGGCAAACAAACTTCGTTATCTTTGAGAAATAATTTCACTCTTGATGCCATATTTAGTACAAATTGTTTTAAATTCGTAACAGCCAGATGGCTGTTGGAAACGTCTCAAACCCGCGGTCAAGAAAACCATTTATTTAATATTAAGAGTGACCTTGACCTTGATTTTGGTATACAATAATTACATGCAACATGTTCTCGCAAGGGTGGGTCGTGTCATTTAAAAATTGCAAAAAAATTTGACCTCAACATGTGACCTTGACCTTTGAGCTAGAGACTCATGTTTAAACATGAAATGCAATCTCCACATATACATTTGTTATTTTTAAACTGCCATTTGAATGCTTAAGTCGAAATCCGCAACAATATTCACAAAATTCATTATAGATTTCTGTGATGATGACCCTTTAGATAGGAATGCGACACATCGTCGTTACATGATAACGATTGCTTAACACAAATACACTTACCATTGAGACAGTCAAAAAATAAAACCATTGGTACATTGTACTTAAATGGAAATGCCAGGAAAATTTGAATGACAACAAACCTCTATGTAAAAGACCAATTTATGTCGGTATATACACATATTGAATTAGAGAAGGTCATCAAATAACGAACAACAAATTCAGTAGATAGTTTTATTGCAAAAAAGAAAGACCTGTAACAAATTTGTCCAGAAATGTAAATATAAAAGGTACGTAAAATTCCAACAATTAACAGTAACAAAAATACCAGCCAATTTACGCATAATAAATACACAAGAATAACAACGTATACTTTTTGTTTTAGAAATATAAAACTTCTATATCTTCTTATGAAAAAATAGACCAAAGAACACATTCTGTACATTTTGCAAAACATTGATTTTTTTTGTAAATAGTCTAAGGACAGTTGCAATGATATAAATTGTAAATCTTCCCCATAAAATGATTGAAAATGCTGACTATGAAACGAGTATTTAGTAGAACACACCAACACCAAAGCTCAAGCGTACGCATATCATGAGAAATAAATAGAGTCGCGTTCTGAGAAAACTGGGCTTAATGCATGTGAGTAGTGTCATCCCAGGTTAGCCTGTGCAGTTCGGACAGGCTAATCGGGGACGACACTTTCAGCTTTTATGGATTTTTTTCGTTTAAAGGAAGTCCCTTCTCAACGAAAATCCAGTGTAGGCGGAAAGTGTCGTCCCTGATTAGCCTGTGTGGACTGCACTGGCTAATCTGGGATGACAATTTACGCAAATGTATTAAGTCCAGTTTTCACAGAACGAGTCTCAATAATAGATGAAGTACCTGAATGAAGTCAAAAGGATTTCCTAACATTGAGCTCAGAAAAAGTAGAAATCAAGTAATGTTGTAAAACATTTGGAAGCACATATGAATGGAAATTATAAACAAACAAAATTACAATTTTAAAATATTGCAATTTTAACATTTGATAATTATAGAAATCTTCTGACAAAGCGTATTCAATAATTTGATATCTTGTAAGTTTGATAGGTAAACGAGATTCTTAAGAAAAGTCATTAAGAAATATGTAACATCGCTTATTACTTCTTTCTATCGTTCAAATACTGCTCGAGATCCTCAAGTAGTCTCGTGACCTCGTGGTGACGCTCGGCGTCATGGGAACGCTTACTGGCACCCGGCTCTTCAAGGTCGCTGATTTCCCGTTCTATGAGGGCCTCCAATAGTTCCCGCTTCAAGGAGGCCAAACTCTCTTCCGAGATATCCACGTCCGAAGAGTCGTCTGCAACTTCTGGCGAAGACAATCCTCTGTTATACATTTTATTTTTATACAAATCGTCCAGCTTTAGCGAACGACCTTGAAACAAGTGGGAAATAGTGCCGAGAATTTTGTCCGCTTTTTCATCGAACTCTTTCTTGATCGCCTCAGTGTCCTTGGTCTCAAGGTCAACCGCCCTCTTTAGGGTGACTGACCTTGATAAATCGTACTCGCGCTTCATGATTGTCTGGAGCTCCAACTCATCTGGGTGTTTGGCTCTCTCTGGTAAGGACTTCTTTTTATCGCCGTCATGGTAACCGTAAACTGTCAGGGCCCAGCTGAAAACATAGACATGATAAACTGAATAAGTATGATAAACGAAACAATTTGAGACATTAAAAACAATCATTTTCAGCGTTGAGACAATTTTTGAGAATATTATTTAATTTCGAATTTTACTGAATTCAGATTGAATAATATTCTAATTCCGCATCTTCAGATCACTTAAATCAAACTGTCAAAGTGGTTTACATGAACAACTGAAATATAATATGAGTCGCGCTCTGGGAAAACCGGGCTTAATGCAGGTGCGTAAGGTGTCGTCCCAGATTAGCCCGAGCAGACTGCACAGGCTAATCTTGGACGACACTTTACGCACATGCATGAAGCCCCGTTTTCCCACAGTGAGGCTAAAATACATAATTGGTCAACCCAATCCGCGATGGATAAGTATCTACTGGTCAATAATCATGCACTCCGTTGAGCAGTCGAAGACATGATTAAAATAATACTGAATACCGTAACTGCCAAACTGATAATGACATCTTTGAGGCTAACATTTTAAGCGGGTTTTCATTAGGGGAAATCACCGTGCGGATATTGCCAAACTCATTGCACTGGTTGCCTCCCAATTTTGTGACCAAAGAAACAGTAAAATCTGTTGGTTGAGTTAGGTTGAGACGCTTTTCTCAATATCCCATAAGCATGCAATCTAAGTCGATAGTTACAGTAGCGTACCTTGTGAAGTGCAGCGGTTTAGAGTCGTGGTGGCCCTCATCGGGGGTGTTACAGACCTCGATGACCCAGGTGCCGTCGGGGTTCTCTTCCCAGTGGTGCACAGTCATGAACGTGAAGGCGATCGCATCCTTGCTGTCGTCGTTCTTCCGGCGCCTAAGCATGGCCGACCTGTGGGTACATAGTAAACGTTGTCGCTGGTGTTTACATTAGAATAGACTTTAATATGTGCTTAAGTAACACAAACAATATTTCTGTTTAATAAATGAAAATATTGGGGCCTCTCTGTCTATATACATTGTACATGAATGTATGCCAATCTATGTAACCGCAACCCCTATAAAACTCGCGAAAACATGGAACTTGATCTAAACAACTACTGAAGCCAACTTATAGCGCTTGTATACTTAATTTTGACTTTGTCCAGTCAATGGATTTAAGATCATGACGTGGCTACTGCCTCCAGACATGCTATCGTCAAACCCACTTTAGATACTCCATTACACAACACCAAACATAGAGAAGTATAGTTTATTTGTGTCGAGTTTTGAGAAAACTGGACAAAATGCATGCGCGTAAAGTGTCATCCCAGATTAGCCTGTGAAGTCCGCACAGGCTAATCCGGTACGACACTTTCCGCCTAAACTGGATTTTCGCTAAGAAGAGACATCTTTCAAACGAAAAATTCCATAAAAGCGGAAATCGTCGTCCCTGAATAGCCTGTGCGGACTGCACAGGCTAATCTGGGATGACAATTTACGCACAAGCATTATGCCCAGTTTTCTCAGAACATTTGATGGAACGCGGGTTCCTTCCGACATATACAGGTATAATAACCAGTACTCAAGTATGATGTAAACACTCGTGTTGCGGTCACGTGCCCTACCACGTACCTCGTGCCGGACGGCGACTCCAGAAAGATCTCCACGTCCCCTCGGCGCGCGGCCTCCGCCTTCACGCGCAGCTGCACGTGCTCAATGTTCGTGATGCTCGTGCCGTCGTCGCCTTGGCAACCGCGGAAGGGAAACTCTACCTTGTGGCACTGGCCGGGCGCTATATCACTGTGAGATAGAGGAGGATATTTGATTGTTATTTTGTTTTCTTATTTACTAAGGGCGATCTTGTTTATAGCTTGTGTACATTAACCTGATTCTTGGGAGCTCTTAAATTTTTGCAAAAAATACTCTCTTGAAGTTTTCCCTATGTTCAAAGTCTCATTTGTTCGTACAAATGTTTCACAACGTTAATGACAACACAACGGAAGTTGGCTTAATATTCTTGTCGTATTCTATTTAACCAGATTCCAAAGGCAAAGTTGATATATCCGTAAAAACTTAACTTTAATATATATTTGTGTATTTATATTATTGTCAGGTTAATTTTGACGAGTTATCAGGAACTTTATGCATTGGTTGATTTTTTCAATAACAATAAAATAATGTATCATATTCATTCGATGCGAACATTTTTCATTCGTGTTTGTTGTAAATACTATATAAACTATTTGTATAAATGTATAATTTGTATAAATGTAACACATGTAACAAAGTGCAAGATACCACGCCAATATTGCTATAAATAATCGCGTATATATCGATACTTTCTACCTTATATTCATACAAAACCCTATTTAAATATAAACTTTAAACGAAAAAAAACAAACAACATACACATTCACGGGTTTCTCCCCTGACTCGCAGACGCGCTGTGGCGGCTTGTTGACCCACTTCTGCGCGAGGTTCACCATCACCGTGGCGTCCATCATACCGAAACCGAACTTTTCGTTCACGTGGTACCCTGCGCCGTTGATCGTCCAGCCGTCGCCGCCGATGGGGAGCCGCGCCGCCTTCGCCGTGATGTGCTGGACGTCGCGATACGTCAGGTTTGGGCTGGGGTGAAAATAGTGGAATACTTGGCTTAAGCTTAACGCATGTGCGTAAAGTGTCGTCCCAGATTAGCCTGTGCAATTCGAACAGGCTACTCAGGGACACTTTCCGCCTAGACTGGATTTTCGTTTAGAAGAGGCTTCCTTTTAACGAAAAAATCCATAAAAGCGGAAAAGTGTCGTCCCTGCTTAGCCTATGTACACTGCACAGGCATATATGGGACGACACTTTATGCATTTGCATGAAGTCCGGTTTTCCCAGAACGCGGAAGTATACAAATGTTGGTATTTACTCGAGAATTAATGGTGGGCTATATAACGTTTATGTTCATGTATTTGGAGTTTCAAATAATTCTAATTGTTATTTACACAAGAACGAGAATAGTGGCGTATAATAAGTTTTAATATGTGTACGTGGATACACACAATCTTTGATAGAGCATGGAAGTGCCATGATATAACTACCGAGATTTCACGAGATGTGCAACTTTCGGGTAATAAACCAAAAGGCCAAGTAAATACTCGCGACACGGAGTGAATTTTTTAATTAATTAAAAAAACAGCCTTTTGCGCCAAACGTATATTATGCTAAAACAGCGTTTTGAGTTTAATCCAAGATGTAAAAGGTTTTTAAGTTAAAACAATATTTCAAAGTAAAAAGAGACTCCTATTTGTAAGCAAACAAGCAAATTCGTTGAATTGATATCCCCCACCGCATACATTTTGTTAACGGATGGGTGCAAATTGGACGGACTGACGGACTGACTGACTGACGGACAGACAACGCCAATTCTATATCCCTCCGCCTTTGGCGGAGGATAATAAGTAACGAGGACAAAATGAATGGACTTACTTTGCCTGGAGTACCAGTGCGTACACACCGGCAGCAAGAGGCGCGGCGCTGGAAGTGCCTTCGAAGTTCTCCACACAACCGCCGTTTATGTCCGTCGTCACCTGGACGAAAGCACCAATACGCAGAGCATTTTATTAACTATGTTAACAAGGCGGAACTGCCACTACGTAGAGCATGTCATTAACGATGTTAACAGGGCTTAACTCGCAAAATATAATTTGGAATGTTCAGGGTCGTTATACCGTACGGTCAAACATTTGTCAATAATTATATGCACGTGCGCACGTTATTATCATCACGTGCGTACGTAAAGGGAATACATTGAACACGTAACGTACAAAATTACGCGCGTAAAAATACAATACTCACAAACCGTTCACACCTCTTACATTAAACTGTATACATGTATTGGCATCATCCCTGTAAATTAATTAATAATAAAGATACCTCCGTCGTGAGCAAAAAAAACTGACATGCAGATAGATGCGATACTACCCGGACGAGAATGCGAAAGTACGATGAAGACGACACTTACAATAAGACAGTACGATGACGATAACGCGAGAACACGACAGTGTGAAAACGGTTACGCGACAGTACGATAGCGCAATCATCATGTATTATCTTCATCATACGATCCTAGTATGGTGTTTTCGTCATCGTACTGTTGTTTAATAGTCGTCGTACTGTCATGATCTCGCGTCATAGTCATCTTATACAGTGCAGTTTCGACTTCAAAAACAATGCATGCATAGTAGATTTCACAAACGAGATTCCGAAACTGTAAACATTGGTTCACACAGCACATAAGGTACAAAAAGAAAACGCTAACAGAAATCAACTGGTTTCGGCTTGCTTACCTCGTTGATAAAGCATCGGTTAATATTGCACACAATCCATTCCACACAGTATAAAAAAAGAAAGAAATATCTTTAAAAAAGATATACGGCGTTGACTGTGGTCGGTGTTTATGAACGATCAACAGTTATATCTATGAGATCAAAAGTAGCGAATGCCTTTTTTTCTGCGCAGTTCTTATCTGCATCCCACGCAAATAAATTACGGGGTGTTGCGCCAGATTTCGTGGCTTATTTCGCTTTATTATATATTATTACTAAGATATCTATATTTACAGAAAAGAAAAACACAAGAAGCATGAAAATAAATGAAAGCATATAGGTAAACCGGCAACACTCGAATTATTATTTGATTCCATTATTAATAACATCGTGAATCATAGTGCTCATGCTTAATAAATTGCTCTAAATGGATAAATATTTCTAATAAAATTATTAAACATTTGTCCTTATCATGCAATTGTTAAAAAACATTAAAATTCTATGATTGACATATCGCCGAATATCTTTATTTAGTATCTTTCTGATCAAAATAAACTTCAAGTGCACATAGTTTACGCGATAGCGTTTATATAACGATTTCTGTAACTGACCGCAAACTGACCTTGATACCTTGCGGGTTGGGATGCAATGCATTGAGGTAATAATTACACTGCTGGAACGACGGCTTGTTTAAAGCTTTAAACATTTACGTGTTTAACGGTCAATTTCGAAAACAATTTTAAATATTTTCGTCAAAGCGTATATTAGGTTACTGAACAACAATACTTATATGATCTAAAATTTATGAATGCACAGAATGCAATATCGTAGTAATTACCAAATATGAGAACACAGCCTTTAAGTACAAACGCTCTGGCGCTGAATTTTCTTCTAAATATAAAGGGGCACACATTCTGTATTGATGTCGAGAATTGAGTGTGAAACTGCTCTATCTCTCAAACTTTATCAATAGAGATACAATTGTTTCATTCCGAATACGCAGTTAACATCGTTGCTAAACGAACTGTAGTATCCCTGTTCATACCCTATACTTCCCAAAAATAGAAAGTCGATGGAATAACATGTTAGTGTTAATGTAAAATCTGTTTGTAGATTGCACGTTTTCTACTGCGAAAAGTTTCGGGCCCACCGGCGGGAAATTTTATATTCGAATTGATTGGTCGCTTACAAAGGTCAGGCTCAGGTGAAAACCTGGCGTATACAGCTGCGCCGAAAAAACAGCAAACAACTACCAGGACTTGCATGCTCACCACTTTGATATATACATCATTGATCACCTTTCACAAAATCCATTCAACACGGTACAGTAAAAAATGCCAAAAATGCCAGGGGTCTTGCACGCTCACCACTTTGATCTTGTACATGGCGTCCATCTCCTCTTTCCTAGTGGCCTCTCCGCCCGTCGGCACGGCAATCATGGTGGAGCAGCACCGCTCCCCGAAGAACGGCTTCTCCCCGTGGTCCGTCAGCGACTGTACGGAGATGCTCTCGATGCTGCCCACGTAGCCGTCCGCGCCGCAGTGGTCGTCGTCCGCGCCGCCGTTTCCGGTGGCCCAGATGTACAGGTTCCCGAGACCGTTGCGTCCCTATCGAGTTTGAATAATATATTTTTGAATCGGTATGTACTTGATAAAGACTTAATTAAGTCACGATGCGATCGTTTCTGTCAAACGTTGGATTCATCATTAAAACATATTTTTCATAGCCATGCGTTACTTTGCTTTACTTTGTTCATTATATAAATTCTTCGCTTTCTCAGGTCACTAACTTGAACTTGGTAAGATGGAACAAGAAAACATGATTTGTTTACATATAAAGTACCTACAGTTTTAGTCTTGTTTTCAGAGACTTAAACTAGTCTACGAAACATTTTTGTGAATTGGAGTTTTATATTTTGCGTCATTAGTTTAATATTCTTATTTGCTTTTTTTATTATTATTTACAGTATACAATTCAAAGTCCTTAAATATGTTCGGCTCTTTTATTAGATTGTCTCGTTGAGGTTCATATGTCCTCTTTCGTTTTAAGACTGATGTCAAGCAAATGCAAATGAGCCGCGCTCTGTGAAAACGGGCTTTAATGCATGTGCGTTAAGTGTCGTCCTAGATTAGCCTGTGAATCTCGCACAGGGACGACACTTTCCGCCTTAACTGGATTTTTGCTAAGAAGAGACTGCCTTTTAACGAAAAATACCATAAGAGCGGAAAGTGTCGTCCCTGATTAGCCTGTGCGGACTACACAGGCTAATCTGGGACGACACTTTTCGCACATGTATTAAGCCTCACTTTCCCTGAGCTAGACTCAAATACACTCAACAAGACGTACTTGCTCTACGCCCTTTCGCAGCGCTCCCCGGCACGCAGTCCCAGGCCCCTCCATGGTTTTCCCATCATCGTGCGGCCCCCAGGAGGCGCTGTATATGTGGATGTATTCGTGCTCGTAAAGGAGCGCTCGGGCCTCCAGCTCGTCCGTCACGACGCCGTCGAGGATCCGGATACCTGGCGACAGAGCGGTCAGTCAGAACGGGCAGTTGAGCTCGATTGGTCGTTGTCGGCTCAGGTACTACTTAAATTTACACTGGGTACTCTTAAGTTTACTACAATGTACCCCGGGTACGGAAAATACGCTAAAAGGCACCCGGCCATAATCAGGTGTACTTTTTAGTGGATTTTCCGTACCCCGGGTACTTTTGTGGTACTTTTAAGAAGTACATGAGCCGACAAAGACCAATCGAGCATCAGTTGGGCTTAAAGCTCTTGTATCCGGGGCGCGCTACTGCATTTGAATAGACTGAAACACTGCAGGGCCGGTAAAAGGGAAACCATCTCACAGAGACTGCAGCGACGGATGTGCGTTAAATGAGCAATGGCGACGCCGGAACAGGGAATAGTGTTGGCGGCATTTATATCTCAAGCAACTGCGTTGTATGAAAACGTCATCGAACATTTTGAAATTGATTTTTCGGTGAATCACAATGGTACATAGGATTTTTTGTAAGCAATAACACACATATTTTTATCAGCAAATGAATAACGTTAAATTGAAGAATCGCCTTTCGCAATAGACCGGACTGACTGGTGTCATCCGAAATAAAGTCGTAAACAAACGCGAATATTTGAATATTTTGCCTATTTTATACTGAAGGGGCATATGGTGAGTTTCAACTTCTGATGCCTTGGGTTGTCGAACCTATTTAACAAGGCGCCACTCACCTCCGATGGAGGCCTTGAAGGCCACACCCACTCCGCAGATACCGTTTCCGGCTTCGGCTGCGATCTCTCCCGCGCAGCGCGTGCCGTGACTGAAACAACAACGTTGAAAATATTACAATTGTATTTCACCAAAACGTTTGGATGTACAGTTCGCGAAACAATCCATTTTGTAGAAATACAAGTGTCAACTAATATTTTTTTAATATAAAAAAAACAACATCTTAAAACAACCGAGATGCAAATGTGACGGGGTCATTCAAACAAAAATAAGCCAATTATTCTATACACGAATTATCACAGCAACAACAAAACCATTGCACTATCAAAACCAACATCAAAAACAGCAACAACACAACAACAACAACAACGAGCCGCTGATTGCAATACCATGTGAATACATTTAGATGGAAATTGGATAATGTATACGGTAAAAAGTGTTTCTGAAATGTAACCTTAAAATTATCTCGTTTAATAAACTACCTTTTAAAAACGTTAAAGGTGTCCCTCTCGATCAAACGAATGGATTGAACCGATGTATACATATTTACCCGATAGTAAACAGTCTTTATTTACATCTTAATATTCTGAAGTGGTTCAGAATCGAGCGCAACGTTTTTACATTGATAGTATTTGCTTTTTACAACTTATATTTTGCGGGCTGAATGAACATGGCGATCACGTCAGACAGACAGACCGCAAACATAAACAATATTAAGACCCCTACGGATTGAACCAGCGGAGGGGGGGGGGCAAATACACGCATGTTTATAAAGAAGATGCTTGCCCTTTACGTGAAATAAAAATTAACACAACAAACACGAGTTAAACACGCGCACTTCAAATCTTACAAAAATTCGTCAATGGGGAATGTGGTTCAGATAAAAAAAAATCTCATTTATTTTTCACATTACTTTACAATGTAGTATACCTCGATAATTACTAGAAAACAGAATACATAAGAAAGTGTATGAAAATATGTACATTTTTGTACTATAACATATGAAATATTTAGCGTATGCGTGAATACATTTTGAACAATGTTCACAGTGTCAATGTCATATAAAAAACTTTGTGATTTATAGCAAAACATAAAATAATGATTTATTTTTACGAAACATCGAGGTTTTATATCTAGAAAAAAAGAAAAGAAAATATTTTACAACAAGATTTGTTTCAATGGAATTGTTGTTAGTATTTGTTTTTCTTTTAAGGTGGATTTTTTTTTTCCATATTTTTTTTCGGAATAGCATTATTGATGGTTTGTAGAAGGTTTGAATCACCTGAATTGAACCCATTTTGTTTTGTGTTGTTCATATTATTTTTTTACGAGGGCAATCACAGATTCAATTTTTATTCTCGTATTCAATAAAGTGAGGAAAGGTTGGTATGCTTTTTTCGTATTTCATTTTAAATATAAAAGATTTTAATAGCATCATAATTAAGTTTAATACATCTGAGTGTAGTTTTTTTTCCAGTGCATTCAAAGAAAGCATTAGTTTTATTTATTCCAATTAATATGTTTTTACTGACAAGAAATGTTTCCATCCTTTTCCATATTATTTGAACGTGTTGGCACTCCCAAAATAAGTGGTCTATTGTTACAATATGTGATTGACAGAAATCACCTGAAGTGCTGTTGCAACAAGCAATGAGTCGATATATTGTCGCTACTGAGACGGTGACGACAATTCTTACTTTAATACTTACTTACTGCTTTTCACGCCGGGTGGCGTGTAGGGCAGAAACAAAGGTTCTCCACGACGACAATTCTATGCTATGTTAAATTCGTTAAATACACATGTGTCTTATATGATTGAAAAGAAAAATTACATCAAAGTTAGTTATGTAACACAGGGTACCCAAAAGCTACACTATATATTCATTTAAAGAACTTTGATAAACGTAGCCATTTCATAAAAAAAACATCAGTATATTCTTTTACGTCATAACGTGTTCAAAAAGTCTGATAGTGTTAATATGGTCTATTTTATTGGAATAACGTATTATTTTAAGAACAGCAAAATCATGCATACACAATACAGATCGGAAGACCACAACGCGTCACATATACCGTGCCATTACACCAGCGATGTTTACATCGTATTATTGCAACCACAAATAATACGGAATTTATATACTTAGTGTGCAATGCATTATATTTCTCGTCCCCATTAGACCACACCTAATGTTGCTGTCTTTAAAGCAAACACAGGCACATTAATATTAAACTGGAATAATCAAACACTAGAACACACGTAGCAAATACATACCGTTCTACATGGCCTATGAGTGCAACAAACAGACAAAACACATTATGAAAATAAGTAAGATGTACGCGATCAGTAAGATGTAAGTGTTCAGTAAGATGAACGGTAACAGTATGATGTTAGTGTTCAATATGATGTAGATGTCCCGAATTATGTATATGTTCAGTAAGGTGTATGTGTTCAGTAGGGCGTGCGTCTTCTGTAAGATTACGTGTTCTGTAAGATGCACGCGTTCTGTAAGATGTACGTGTTCTGTAAGATGCACGCGTTCTGTAAGATGTAAGTGTTCTGTAAGATGTACGTGTTCTGTAAGATGTACGTGTTCTGTAAGATGTACGTGTTCTGTAAGCTGTACGTGTTCTGTAAGATGTACGTGTTCTGTAAGATGTACCAGTTCTGTAACATGTACGTGTTCTGTAAGATGTACGTGTTCTGCAAGATGTACGTCTTCTGCAAGGTGTACGTGTTCTGTAAGATGTACGTGTTCTATAAGATGTACGTGTTCTGTAAAATGTACGTGTTCTGTAAGATGTACGTGTTCTGTAAGATGTACGTGTTCTGTAAGATGTACGTGTTCCGTGAGATGCAAGTGTTCCGTAAGATGTAAGTGTTCCGTAAGATGTACGTCTTCAGTGATATGTACGTGTTCCGTAAGATGTACGTATTCCGTAAGATGTACGTGCTCCGTAAGATGTACGTGTTCTATAAGATGTATGTGTTCCGTAAGATGTACGTGTTCCGTAAGATGTACGTGTTCCGTGAGATAAAAGTGTTCCGTAAGATTAACGTGTTCCGTAAGATGTACGTGTTCCGTGAAATGAAAGTGTTCCGTTAGATGTACGTGTTCTGTTAGATGTACGTGTTCCGTAAGATGTACGTGTTCCGTAAGATGTGAGTGTTCCGTACGATGTACGTTTTATGTAAGATGAACGTGTTCCATTCCGTAAGATGTACGTGTTCCGCAAGACGGACGTGTTCCGTAAGATGTACGTATTCAGTAAGATGTACATGTTTAGAATGCGATACGTTTAGTTTGATGTACTCGTTCAGTAAGATGTACGTGTTCAGTATGATGTACGTGTTTGATAAGATGTACGTGTTTCGTAAGATGTACATGTTCAGTAAGAACATGTTCAGTAATGCGATACGTTAAGTTTGATGTAAGTGTTCAGTCAGAACATGTTCGGTTAGATGTACGTGTTCCGTAAGAACATGTTCAGTATGATGTGAGTGTTCGGTAAGATGTATGTGTTCATTTAACATGGGTTCGTAATTTAACCTACTGAAATACTTGTGCATGAAGATGTTTAGCACCTTCTTCACATGTACTCACATTTAAGTGTTAACATTTAGATAGCTTCAATGAGTCAATAATCAATCAATTTAGAAGAAGCAAAACAGTTATTCATGTACTATTCTTTGCATGAAAACTTCTGGCAATTAAATTACTTATAAGGGAGAAACTTTACTCGTACCAGTAGTGCGTTCAGTTAGAGCGAACGTTCGCCAATGATCGTTCGTTTCCGATTCGGTCTTATTGAACGATAGGTTCGGCGCGAACGTTTCAAGATGGCGGCTCCCAGAGAATTGATTGCGATTCTGATGGAGGAAATCGCTAATAACACAGAAAGTACTTAACCAACACAATAAACTATGTTTTGTATTATGTTTATTATTCAAATCATTTAATGTACTACAAACAAAATCAATAAAAAAAAATCGAAGTTACACTGAACAACAACAACAACTTTCTTGTCCACCATCTAGGTTTCGCTAGCGAACTATAGCGAACTATCTTCCGAAAGGGTTCGCTTCGGTTCGCGAACGTTCGCGGCGAACCGTGCGTTCAATAGCGAACGTTCGCGACCGTTCGCGAATTATAGCGAACGTTCGCTGTAACTGAACGCACTGCAGACGTTGTTGCTTCTTCAATTCCATACAGGACATGTCTCGGGAACATCATCTGAACAGCCTTTTAACTAATCGCTTATCATTGTTAACGACAATCCCAAAACATGTTCTGTAAATAACCTCATATATGAGGCGCGCTCCGGGAAAACGGGACTTAATGCATGCGCGTAAACTGTCGTCCCAGATTAGCCTGTGCAGTCCGCCTGTTACAACACTTTCCGCTGTTATGTTTTTTTTTCCTTTCAAGGAGGTCTCTTATTAGCGAAAATCGAGTTTAGACGGAAAGTGTCGTCCCTGATTAGCCTGTGCAGACTGCACAGGCTAATCTGGGACGACATTTTACGCACATGCATTAAGCCCCGTTTTCACAGAGCGCCGCTCATATATATTGGGACCACTTTTTAACACAGCCAAACTAATCCCATCGTTACCTATTAGCGGCACTGGACTTGTCCGGGGTGGGGTCGTTCTTCTTGTCGCTCTTGTCGTTGAAGTCGGCGCTCGCCCTGGCGTCCTGTAACACATCAAGCACGCATATTTGGCATCCACAATCCATCGGGAACTCGTGTGAACAGAATGATCCCGGATTGGCCACCAAACGTTTAAACTCATCTCCAGCTAATGTTGAAGTATCAAAAACATTCGTTTAAAATTACCACGCGCACTTTTGAAAACCCCAGCGAATATGTACCTGTTCGTTGTATGAAACAGTTTAACCACTACTGGAGTGCTGTCCGATTGGGATCTTGTAAAAATTAGTTCAAAATCTTTGTTTTAAGTAAAGAGATAAAAGGGCAAATCTGAGAGTCAAATTAAATCCCTAGAATAAACATATGAGCCTCTTTCTGAGAAACTGGGCTAAATGCATGTGCGTTAATTTCCGTCTCAGATAAGCCTGTGCAGTCCGCACAGGCTAATCAGGGACGAAACTTTCCACTTTTGTGGAATTTTTCGTTTAAAAAAGTCTGACCTTAAAAAAATACATTATTGGCGAAAAGTGCCGTCCCTGGGACGATACTTAACGCACATACAAAAAAAAAACGTTTTCCCAGTGCGTGGCTCACATGTGGGGTTATATCACGTTAGTTCACTGGGTACTCACGTAGTTGTTCCGGATATCCGGATGCTCGTGGTCCACGCCGTCGTCCAGCGTGGTGACCCGCACTCCCAGTCCGTTGAACCCCTGCTGCCAAACGGGCATCACGTGAAGGTCCATGTCCCTCTTCCCACCCGTCTGCCCTTGGTTTTCCTGGCAACAAATATGCGCGTCCCATTTGGCATTGGTTCGTTTAGTTTAAACCTATTTATTTTGGCTCGATTGCAACGAAAGCCTAGGGCTTATATGAAACGCTCTCGAGTCCGTTTCCTAGGACTAGAACAAGTACTCGGTGTATGTGGGGTAGATCTAAAGAACGCTCCAACAGTTGGGATTGGTTCGTTTGGTTGGATTTATTATAATTTCTTGCAGTATGTCCTAAACGTGAGATGCATGCCGATATTTGCATGGTTTGTGATTAATTCTGGATACGTGTGAGGTTTGGCTAGTTCTGTATTGCCCGTTCCAAGGCGGTGACCACAGCTTTAATCGATGTTCTGGTTAGTAAATAATGGGTTTACTTGTCTGTTGTTGTGACTTAACAGGAGTGAACAATTGTATTCAGAAATCAGGGTGAATTCAGGTTCTTTACTCAGCAGGGTACGAGTCAATTAGTCGTGTATTTATACTACTTTGAATAGTAAAAAAAAAAAAAAAAAAAAATCTTAAAACGCTCTGTTGTTTTGCTGTTGCCTATTCAACAGCGTTTAACATCTTTTTGCATAATCTGAACAAGACCAATTAAGTTCGGTATGTTTAGCGAACAATCGGTTGTAAGTCGGATTTCCATTCTACTTTGGCAAACACCCTTATTTGTTTCTAGACACAACGTTGACCCACTGAAATGTACCTATGACGGTAAGCGCACGGGCTCATCAGGAACGACACTTTACGCATCCACTGGATTTTCGTTAAGAAGATATCTCCTTTAAAAGAAAACGTCAATTAACGCGGAAAGTTTCGTCCCTCATTAGCTTGTGCGGCCGACACATGCATTAAGCCCCGTTTTCCCAGAACGAGGCTCAATGTGTTACTATCAAAAGGGAACACTATGCAAAAACACAACCTACAATGTACCACTGGTCCTTGTAGAATTTATCATTGAACAAGGAGCCGTCCCGCGTGTCAAACTTCTGGGGCACGCGGTAGAAGGCGCTGTAGTTGGCCACCTCGCGGATCGGGAAGTACAGCTGCTTGTCGTGCACGATCGCGTGCCCCCGCTTCACGCGCTTCAGAGAAACTTGCTGCTCGGCGAAACGCACCTGAACATGCGAGAATGTATCTGCTTTAGTTGTGTTTAAACCTATTTTTCTAGTTATATTGCATCGAAAGCCTAAGTCTTATTAAAACACTCTCGAGTACGTTTCCTGGGTAGAACCAGTACTTGGTGTCTTTGAGGGAGATCTAAAGAACGCTCCCACGGTCGGGATCGAAGCCGTGACCCCGGTCGCCAGGCGGACATCATATTCAATACGCCACGGCGACCTTTTAAAAATGTACTTGATTTACCGGTGTACTGTTTATAAAAGGGTATACTAGTATTGTAGGGAAAAGAATTGAACTATTTAACGCTTTCTGTGAATATTGATGAAGTTTTTCTTTTCCATAAGGCACTGTTTCTCAAATAAACAATCCGTTTCGTGCAGTTCATGATGGAAAAGAATTGAACTATTTAACGCTTTCTGTGAATATTGATGAAGTTCTTCTATTCCATAAGGCACTGTATCTTAAATAAACAATCCGTTTCGTGCAGTTCATGTTTATCAAAAGCATATGGATTCTTCCATATGACCATCGTCCGCAGAAGACTTGTTATTTGGGTAGTTAAAACTTTATTTCTAGCAAATACTTTATGTAAATATGTACACGTGTAAACATTATTCGAAGTATACAGATTACAATTGTTATTTGTGTAACGAGAGATATACAGAAGACGACGAAATTAAAGAAACGACAGTGGGCGTTTTAGCGCCCGGTGTGAAGCACCCAGTATACTGTACCTCGGTTTAACCCATTTATGCCTAGCGTCTAGACAAAAAGGCCTTGGCAAACAGCGTAGACCCAGATGAGACGCCGCACGATGCGGCGTCTCATCAGGGTCTGCGCTGTTTGCTTAAAGGAATTTCCGTAAGAAATATTCTAAATATAGAAATAAATATACATGTGTACTAGACATCCCTAATTTTGGAAATAAATTGATCCAATTTAGATGGATGAGAGAGTCCACTAGGAATAAATGGGTTAACGTCTTATGCGAAAGACGAGTTAGTAGATAAGGGTTCAATCCGTTACAGAGCAGACTTACATTTATGGTTTGATTAGGAATAGAAAAAAAAAGTAAAAGTGTGAATAGCGTTTTACTGTATCCTGTTTGCCGAACCGGACCTACAACAATGTCGCGGTTAGCGGTGATATACACTAATCCGTTTAAGCGCGGTAACATTCATGTAAATATGCTTTTTATCAAGAAAATGTAAATTACTGGCTGATCGGCGAAACGAATCAGAAGCACGGGAGCGTGCTGAATCAAACATTAGACCGTGGCCGTACCACATATTAGCTCCATCTGGTATACGACGTATAGATAGTTATAGTAAAATCTCCACGGATGTAATGTGAAAGGGGATTGATACTAATAAAAAGCCGAGGATAGGATAAGTAGTTGAGCTAAAGAGAAGCTGTTAATATTTTTATTGAATCACCACTAACACTAAGCATCATTTCGTTTCATTTATTAGTTTATGAACGTAGTCCTTCATAATCCAATCAAAACAAGAATTCATGAAACCTTATACGGCGAAGTTATCCGACGCCCATTTATACCACAGACTGAATGCAGGTAACTCGCAAGTAACTAGCTTGTGGAAGCAACCCGTACATACCCTGTTGTCCTCCATCAGTTTGCTTACGTAGTCGTCTGCGCTTCGTCTGGACCGTGACGTCACGTCCGGATGAGTCAGCACGAACATGTTCAATAGGGGCAACTGAAAATCAAAAGATTCATTATCTGTTACGTGTAGTTTAAAAACTAAATCGATGCGTTTTATGTACTCGATATATGTAAAATCTACAAGTAACCATCAATTACCTTCAAATACAGAGCTCTGTCGTGTTTTTATCCGTGTGACGTTGCATTATTACCGGTAGTATGACCTTGACCTTTGAGATATGGAGACGGGTGTTGCATGCGACACAACATCTGCTTATGGTTATTATAAAGAGAAAGTTATTTTAAAACAGTCTTACAATAATGCAGTTACAGCCCTACCAGATTGCATTATGCCTTCACTTAACTTGTGTGACCTTGACCTCTACGCTACGGACAAAGGTATTAACTGCGACACGCCTTCTCCATACGCTGGTAATTTGAGGCAAGTTATGTTTTGGTAATTTCCCGATAAAAAGAGGAAGTTACAGTTGGGACAGAATCGGGGGACGTACATACGCAAGGTACAAAATGTGACACATGTACTGATTAACGTCTCCCAATCGGTGGGAAGAATTAAAAGCCTAACAAGGTGTGAACACCGCCGCCACCTACATCCGCCTCGAGTATGAAGCCGTTGTCACTGGCGACCCTCTCCGCCGTCCGTCTGTCCTCTACTTGCACGAGAAACGTGTTTAGGAAGTAGCCCGGCGTCTGGGGGTCGCTGGGCGTGGTTGGCAGCCCGGGGATCAGCGACAGACAAACGGACAGCAGCAGCGCGAGCGTCACCCGCGTCCTCATTTTGCACGCCTAACCGAGCCGCGACCTTTGTTCGTATACCCGTCTGGAAACAGAGAGATGGACGTGTTTGATAAAAATAAGTTGTCATGGAAAACTGTTCCAAGTATGATAATAATTTTTATCATAGATCGACTTGGTGTGTATTCGCCGTCATACCTATTCTGTGTCTTAATTCGTATTTCAGATTATTATTATAACGTAAGATTGTTTTCATCAATTCTTTGAAGTTTGTTTTTATTTTAAATATAGATGAACAAGGACATCCTTGAAACGGAGGGATGCTCTCCGTGCAATACGCATTGTCTATCAATATAAATTCAATGAAAAGGGCAGAGTTCAGCTCAAGGGCACACTACTCAGGAATGTATGGATCACTGGGCATGAAAAGGTGTCGTGCACATCAACACTTTATAGCGGTCACACATTGTAAGTTCCAATATAATCGCTTTCGAAATGAAGAAGCAGTTCGCCCCTTTATGCTTCTGTCATAAAAATGGCTAAGTTCAAGGGCACACAACTCGGGAACTTGTGGATCACGTACTATGAAAATAGTGTTTGCACATCTTGCAACCGTATTGCCCTGAAGCCCTTACACAATCTCAGATCGGTCACGGACTCTAGATGACACGGATAAAAGGGACCATACGGCACATATCTATTCGAAACTCAGTCACGTGACCGGAATTTACCTACGGGCATCGCGGCCTATCGATCTTTTATAATAAGCGTACATCGAAGCGCCGAGATTATACATTTTGATGTACCCACTCACGTCTTTTTTTTATTATAGCGTCATTTCTCGGTCATTTTGGCAAATTATATATTATTAGAAAGCCTACGTTACGTAGCTTTCAGATATATAAATATATATTAAGTTTTTTGTCTGATTTGGGCAGCCCGGCGAGTTATAACTTTAACTTTTGCCAATATCATACCGTTTTGGAGTTTTAGAATCTAGATTTACGGTTGACATGTTTGTACTTTATATCGATTTGTAGCGTTTATATTTGGAGTTCAGTTTTAAAAATTACATCTTGCATAGGAGAATAGAATTCTATATACGATAGGAAAAAAATGGTTTAGAAATGAAAGTATTAATTAACGTAAGGAATGAAGACGGAAGAAAGTAGCGCGCGGTCCTAACGCACCGAACTGATGCTACGGTCTTGGCGATTATGCTTTTGTTTAGAGACCAGCCAATTAAATTCAATATACGCTCCGTGGATCGGTTTAATTATTCACAGTTCGTGTTCGCCTCGTCGCCTTTAAAGTGGAAAATCCGCGCTTCAACCGGGGGTTGAAACCGGGCCTCCCGAGAGCTTATCAGACACGTATCGCGTCGCAAAAGACCTAGGTCAAAACAAGGCTGTTGGAAGTGACCTTCCTTATTTAAGTATCAGGGAATGTATTTACGCTTCCGAATATATTTTACCTTTTCGACAAACATGGCCTTCAAACCTAATTTCGGACAGATCTAAATTCGGATTATGTTCGGCTGTTTTTTTTGCGGATATTTGAAGAAGACGAATTCGAATATATATTAAGGAGAGCCCAATTTAACCAACTCAACTTACCAACTCAAAATATGTTGAACAAAAAACCTGACTGGAAATTCGATATACAGAGCATGTTGAATGAAATTCACACAATCGACTTAGGTTTCATTGAAAAGCGACTAAAGATTAGAGTTAAGGTATATTAAGATGTGTTGTATACCTATCATACATCTAGCAATAACTCATAAATAAGCAGTTTTTTTTACCGCGATTTTAAAGTTATCTCTTACAAGAATGCAGTGACAAAGTAATTTTAATAACATGTTTAAAACATGTTTAGTGTGAACGTTTGTGTAAGTTTGATAAAAGACTGGTTATAATGCACGGAGCAATTCTCCAAGACAGTTACATGTTCGTGTTCAATGTTGTTAGATGTGTGTGAGTCATTTAATATAGTGATCAAGCTCTTACTTTAACGTGGAATTGTTATATTTCTGTAAGTTAGATAACATTGCATACTCTAAATGGTTATAGCGGGCATATTACAGCTCCGTTTATAATAATAATAATAATAATTATGTAGGTCTATTTAAGATTAGTTTTTTGTTTAAACACCAGTTAAGCATGTGTTAAAACTATGCAGGTGTGATTTTTATCGCAATGTTTGTTTTGTAGTTTGTTTTCTGTTTAAAAGCACATTAAACTATTATGTTGAATGTTAATGTCTTCGTTATAGTTATAACGGATTAAAAAGCTATTTTTTAATGTAGATCGTCAACCACTTTATTAGTTGTTTTAATAAACGCCATGTTTTCATGGTGTGCATAACGTATTGCCCGTTCGCCATCGACGTGTGTTGGGCATTTAAAATTGTGATCACAAAACTTCAGAGAAATGTTCGTTATTTGTTAATGATTACTGGTGCAGATAACTTAAAAACAAAAAAGCAATTCGATATTTTTCTATAAATTGAATGATCATGTATACCATCCTGAGATATGTCCCAATATGTCCCAGCTCTGTACAGTCGTCACCGGGCCCCCACAACTTTCCTCGTCCCCTGTCAGGAATACCAGACAGCGTGCACAAACACAAGCATCATTTAGGATTTTGCTGATCAATTTCCAGAGCATGCGAGCCAAACGATCTGAATTCTGGCTACTCCTCCAAGAATCAAACCCCGATATCGTTATTGGCTGTGAAACATGGCTGCACGACGGCTTTTATGAGAGAGAAGTTCTCCCTGCAGGGTACCACTTCGTTGCCAGACGTGACAGACCAAACAACCACTATGGCGGAGTGATGATAGCAGCCAAGGACAACATAGTTGGAACTGACATGGCACTGACAACTTAGACTGAATTCTGTGCTGCACGTTTCGAATGCCCAGGCAAGCAAACCCTGATCATCGGATCACTATACAGACCACCTAATAGCGACCACACATACATGGAAGAAATGAGTACTGTAATCAGCAACCTACATCAACATAACTCGGATGCTACAATATGGATTGCTGGTGACGCAAACCTGCCCGACATTGATTGGAATACCAATACCATCAATGGTAATTCGTACTCCAACAAGACCAACCAAACATTCCTCGACATCGTTGCTGATTTAGGGGCTGATTTAGGGACAGTCTCCTGTACAGAAAGATCAAGTCTCCAGAGGATGCACAGATTCTACAGGATGACCTCAATGCCCTCCAAGAGTGGGAAACAACTTGAAAGATGTCCTTCAATCCAGACAAATGTGAGGTACTGAGGATAACGAGAAAGCGAACCCCGATACAAGCAGACTACAGCATCCACGGGCACCAGCTAGCCTTAGCCAAGACAGGAGGGTATCTAGGCGTGACACTTGCCAGCGATCTTTCCTGGAATCCACATGTGGACAGCTGCACTAAGTCTGCCAATATCTCTCTTGCCTTCCTCCGCAGAAACCTCTCCAGCTGCCCGAAAGACATAAAGCTGCAGTGCTATAAGTCACTAGTCAGACCTGTGCTCGACTACGCATCAGCAGCTTGGGACCCTCACACACAGACATGCATCCAACAGAGGCTGTGCAGCGAAGAGCAGCGCGATTAATCACAGGCAATTACAGGTCCACAAGCAGCACTAGCCAGATGATCGCAGACCTTGGGCTACCTACCCTAGAACTCCGCCGCCAGCACTCAAAACTCCTGATGATGTATCGGATCACGTATGGTCTTCTCGACATCCCAGCCACTGATCCCCTCCGGCGATCCATCACATCTACACGTCTAAATGGACTAGAAGACATGGATGGTGCAGTGGTCCGTTACTGGATATCATACTGCAGAACAGACACCTACCGCCACTCCTTCTTCATCTCTGGAGCTCGATTGTGGAACCAGCTACTAAAGCACCTCACAGTTCTACAGACCCCAGAGTCATTCAGGGATGGACTGGCCGGCCTCCAACTCAAACATTGAGCCTTCCTGACTGTACATATTATAAATAGTAAAGGTTTTATTTTTATTTTTTTAACCGCACTCTCACGATCACCTTGTAAATACAAAAATGTACGAGTATGCTCCAGAGTGAGTTTAGAACATCAATTGGAAGAAGAAGAAGAATAGATCACCTTTTTACATATATTTTTTATACAAAAGCGAGTCAATTTTTAATTTATAGAAAATCTATTGCTTGTACGGTCTTTGAATTAATGTTTTACGTAGCGTATGCTTCAACATGTGAATACATTTGTTTCTTCAAATTGACCATAAATGAGCAAGATTTTTATATTTGAATGTTTGGAGTTCTTTTACTCGAAAGGTTTAAAAGCGTAATTAGCTCTATATAAGTTTAAGCCAACGATATTTAAAGTTTCAATTCAATCGTTTTAGAAATGTAAAAGAAATTCGCTCCACAAACTTAAAATATGTTATGCATACAACGGCTAAGTTCAAGGGCATCTCACATAGGAACGTTTGGATCATTGCGCTTAAAAAGAGGTGTCGTGCATCCCGTGGCGATGACATATGAGTCATGTTCTGAGAAAACTGGACAAAATGAATGTGCGTAATATGTCGTCCCAGATTAGCCGGTGCAGTCCGCACAGGCTAATCAGGGACGACAATTTCCGCTTTTATGAAATTTTCGTTTAAATGATGTCTCTTCTTAGCGAAAATCCAGTTTAGGCGGAAAGTGTCGTCCCGGATTAGCCGGTGCGGACTGCACAGGCTAATCTGGGATGACAATTTTCGCACAAACATTATGCCCAGTTTTCTCAGAACGCGACACGTATAGCAAGTACTAGTTCAATCGCTAAAGCACTGTAGACGGAGTATACTCCACAAACTTAAAGCACTGTATGTATTGTCCTAGGTGGTAATGAAAAGGTCATAGACCGGATGAAGTCGCATGTCATGATGGGAAAAGAAAATACACTATAGTTCTTTAAAAAAGTTCAAGAGTTTTATGCAGACACTTCACAAACTTAAAGCATTTTACGTATTGTTCTAGGTGGTAATGAAAAGGTCATAGACCGGGCTAAGAAGTATGTCCTGATGGGAAAAGAAAAAACACAATATGGTTGATGGAAAATGGGCAAGCATTTTATGCGGATAGACCAACACAACAACGTAAAGACCATCCGACAGTTTGACCTTTATACCCGCTGTCAAACTTCTTTTGCGGTAATAAAAAAATCAAGACTTTTTAAAGATTAAGTACCGGATACATATAGAAACAAAATGTTACTGTCATATAGTTATGTAATATATCAGGTGAGGTTAAGAATATAAATTATATTAGCCCTTATTGTATGCGTGCCGAGTGTGATATAACGGAATGATAGAGCAGTAACCTGTGTTTTTCTGTTCATTATACATCTGCGTCCCCAATAAAATAAAAAATATCGACGCTGCTACTCTGCATTTTTGGCTAGGATTTATATGGGTTTTTTTTTTAAATGATGTTTGAATTGTTAGTCATGACGTTATGAGCACTTGCGCTCAATATTTGTAAAATACGTTTTAGCTGTTTGTGTTGCTTCGGCTGTACAAAATGTTCATCTTGGCATCAAATTGTTTGTCGTGTTTAATCCGATTCATGTCTACCGAAAATCAAGACTTTATAGTTGATTTATAGTACTATGTTGTACCTCCATACATTGACTGATAAAAACGCCTACCTACCTGATATTTTTTATAAGGCACCTTTGCATTAGACCGATATCAGCGTATATGTGTGATAAAAGACAATTTAGTTTGAGTTGATTTCTCAAATGCTGGTGAATTTATATTGATAAATATGAGACAAAGATATCATTAGAATTATAGCACCACACGATTTCAGCTTTTTCACGATATATTTAACCTGGCCCTCATAAATTTTGCCCATCATTCGGACATCAATAAACAAACAAAAAACATTGCTTGAACAATAAAAACGCGATATTTAATATCTATATTTAGAGTCGGCTGCGAATTTGAACGGGATATTCACGAGAGACAAATTTAATATATCGTATAATACCTTTTGTATTCGTGTTCCACCAAAAACCGATGATCCGTGTAAATCCGGGTTGCGATCGGCTATATACACGTATTTGCCTTGAATTCATTGAGTCGTGTATATCAACTACATCTATACATCATACACATTCATTACGTCGTACATCACTGATTTTGTACATTACTGAACATGTTTCAATATTTCTTGTTTAGTTGTAGTTGAGCATTTCATTGTATAACTTATTTAAGCTGCTTTGTACAAGGGGACTTTTTCAAGTAATTATCGTATATTGTCAATAGTGAAGAATGTTTTGTGACATTTGGTATGATCATTAACTAAACTAGGTTTTCAAATCATGTACTGCATCTGTTACTCAATTAGTACTGTTAATGTATAGGTCATTTACTGAGTTGTTGATTTTCCGCCTGTTTGGTTTATATCATATGTCCTTTTAAAGGACATTCTTTCATTCGTCCATTCACTCACTCAGTCAGTTAGTCACTCACTCACTCACCATTTATTCGTTTCATTATTTAATTGTGTTTGTATTTTTTTTCTTACTATGAAATTACGTACGCTCGAATAATAATGTTGTTAAAATCTAAACTCTATTTTCTACCACATCTTGTTATAGTAATTTTGGGTTATCTCCAAAGGCAGTTTTTTCCACTGTAAAGAAATTATTTCCAACGTGGTTATTATTCAAACATTAGCTGAATAATAAGGATTATACATATTACCACATTGGTCAGTGTTTGCCACATCAACTATCCCATGATTTTGTTGTTTATTTATAAATTGAGAGCAGCCATCGTGTTATTGTAATGTTTGAACACCAGGTCAACTGCAATGCAAATCGAATTATCCTTTTTTCGTACAGATATATTCCAAAAACTTTTACTCTTCATGCCTTAAAAAGAGGTTCGCGTTAACCCTAAAACACTAACATAACATCTCCAATGGCAATATACACTACATCCACACTAAATATGGGGAAATAAGCACAATGAAGATTATACGTATGGGTCGCGCTCTGAGAAATGGGGTTTAATGCATGTGCGTAAAGTATCGTCCCAGATTAGCCTGTGCAGTCCGCACAGGCTAATCAGGGACAACACTTTCCGCCTTAAGAGGATTTTTGCTATGAAGAGACTTTCTTTAAACGAAAAATATCATAAAAGCGGACAGTGTCGTCCCTGGTTAGCCTGTGCGTACTGCACAGGCTAATCTGGGACGACACTTTACGCACATGCATTAAGCCCCGTTTTCCGAGAGCGCGGCTCACATATATTCGGTGTTCACTACCACCAGAACACGACTTATTTAAGCGAGCTTTACAGATCAACGGATAACATCGTACACATAGCTCCGGAGAAAATAATTGCAAATTGGCGAAATAAACGATATAATGAACGCAATTTTGTCACCGCTTATACACTCCAATGCATTGAGACAAAGTAGCAATAATGGGTTGGTTTTGTTGCCCGACATGGGTTCGTATGTATGTTGAGAAATAATGCTCGACTTAACATTGTCAATCGGTGAATAAACAACAGTTTAGTGTTCTGATCGGTAGGAATTTAATGGCAACGCACCATAACGACCTTCGGTTGTTTATTGATTGATTAACAACGACAAGGAGATCATCTTTTAGAATAAAAAAAATATCTGATAGTTTTTGGCGATTGAGACGGGACCTACATATTTTTATATCCGGCTAAGCCTTAAGGTTCGGTCTTTCTGTTTGCCTTGTATATTTGGGTTCAAACAACCATATTTTTGTTCTATTTCTATAAAGAAAGCTCAGCTACTATCTCATGTTAGTTAATAAAAGGTATTTTTGCTTTATATAAGCCTCGTTCTGAAAAAACTGGGCTTAAGGCATGCGCGTAAAGAGTCGTCCCAGATTAGCCTTTCGTTTAAAGAAAGTCTCTTCTAAACGAAAATCCAGACTGGGCGGAAAACATCGTCCCAGATTAGCATGTGCGGACTGCACAGGCCCATATGGGAGGACACTTTACGAACATGCATTAAGCCCAGTTTTCGCATGAAGAGGCTCATATTATTTTGGGATGTCTAGGATAGACCGATGAGAAAATGATCCGAGCGTTGTGGCTCGGTTTCTCAACATCGTCTGATAATTAACAAAACATTGTTTATTTGGATCAAGTTCATAACCTGAAGATTATCACATTATTCTGTTTTACAACATATCTACAACATTTTACGCTATTTCATAGTATACCATCTTACGTTAAAAACATTGTAATTTATTTTCGGATATTTCTATTAAACATACTTTTATTAAACATTTTTTAAATTTACTTTACCTGTAATATTTAAAGCTAATATCACAAAATAGTCTCCATTTCACTAAGTTTAACGAGTATTATCCAAAAACTTTAACACATCCACGTATACACAAAAATCCACCCTGTGTCACAATAATCCCTCGTTTGACTATTTGTTTTGATTACCGAGTAAGAAAGTACGTCATAAAGACACAATTTCCGATAAAAACCTAAATACGTTTGTACATGTATATCGCTTAAATCGTGACAGTGTAATTTTGGCAAATGGCTTTAGTTTATTTGCGAAAGGCTCGGGGATAATTTTGGATTCGGTTGACGTATTTCGAGTGGGTAGTCAGGTTAAGATATATCTCATGTGTATACCCTGGGTACAGCGGTATGAATATCTTATGCTATACTGGTAGGTAAGACGACGAACATTTAAATACAAGGATAAAAGACGGATAGAGCGATGTTTACATTGATAAATATATAAGAATAAGGAAAATTCGGTGGTATTAAAACGCGTGAAAAATAGACGACTATCAAATAATATTCCTTTACCAAGATAGGTCTAAAAGGTGACGCAGCTTTAAAATAAGTAAGAACATTATATCATATGTGCGTTATATTATAACGACCCCCAACCTTTAAACCTTCAATCATAAGATATTTAATTTGTAAAGAACAAACTGTGAAATAGATAATGTTTTTGGTGCTGTTTTTTGTAATGTATATAACACATAATTGACAACTAGTTTACAATCGAAAGCAAGTATCGTGCACTCATTCAAGAGGTTTAATGGCTAAAAGTCACACACCCGTGTTTAAGGCACGATAATATTTAACAAGAGGACCATGGGCTCAAAGGCGCTCACCTGAGGCCCGAAGGGACTAAACTATTCTGTTAAGGTGGAGTTCAAAATAATATCAGTTCTTTATGAAAGAAAATTTAAAAAAAATCAGCCCATTTAAATTTGTTAACTCCACTGAGATATAATTAGAACAAATGTTCTGACCGAGGTTCATGAAGATTTGACAAAGAAAGTTTTCTTCTAGAGTATAAAGATGCTTTATAAAATTTTACCTAGTGACTTATTTTTGAGCTCACAAGACCCAGTTTCAACCTGAGCCGAAATTTCATTGGGGCAAATGTTCTGACCATTTTAAATGAAGATTTGCAAATAAATGTGGCCATTATAGCGTTAACAAGGTTTCATTATGCCCATATAAGAAAAACTGCCCCGCCACATGGCGGCCATGTTTTTCAAGCAACCGAAGCCATTTTCAAAATTGAGAGACATCATAAGAGCAAATGATATGACCAAAGTTTCGTGAAGACTAGACTGTAGATGTGACTTCTAGAGTGTAAACAAGGTTTTACTATAGCTATATAAGGAAAACTGCTCCGCCCTCTGGCGGCCATGTTTTTCAACAGACCTCAGCCATTTTCAAACTCGGCCAAGATATCCTAAGAACAAATATTCCTAGCAAGTTTCACGAAGATTGGACTAAAAATGTGGCTTCTACAGTGTTAACAAGGTTTCACTATAGCCATATAGGAAAACTACCCCTCACCCTGGCAGCCATGTTTTTTCAACGTATCGCAATTATTTTCAAAGTCGGCCAAGATATCCTAAAAACGAATGTTTCTACCAAGTGTCACGAAGATTGGACTAAAAATGTGACTTCTACAGTATTTACAAGGTTTTACTATAGCTACCATAGCCATATAAGGAAAACATCCCGCCCGCTGGCGGCCATATTTTTTTCGACGGACCGCAATCATTTTCGAACTCGGCCAAGTTATCGTTAGAACAAATGTTCCTAAATAGTTTCATGAATATTGGACTTAAACTGTGACTTCTACAGTGTTAACAAGGTTTTACTATAGCTACATGTACTATAGATATATTATGAAACCGCCCCGCCAACTGGCGGCAATGCTTTTTAACGGACCGGAACCATTTTCGAACTCAGCCGAGTTATCTTTAGAACCAATGTTCTGACCAAGTTTCATGGAGATTGGGCTAAAATAAGACTTCTAGAGTGTGAACAAGATTTTACTTTAGCCATATTTATAAGGAAAAATGCCCCGCCCCCTGGCGGCCATATTTTTCAACGGACCGGAACCATTTCGAATTCAGCCAAGATATGATTGGGGCAAATGTTCTGACCAAGTTTCATGAAGATTGGACAATACATGTGGCCTCTAGAGAGTTAAGAAGGTCAATGAAAACGACGGACGACGCACGACGGACAAACGCTCACAATGAGCACGCTGTGCTCAGGTGAGCTATAAAGGTCAGGTGCATAGATGTATGAATTGAAAAGATAACAATGGAACAGTAACACCCATGACAGCCAAATACGATTCGAGCGTTCGCAAACTTTTTATTTCATTTACTATATAGTGACGTGTTCTTTGGACCATATGCCGCTGTTTCAAAGTCGATCTTGGTAGAATTGCAACAGTGTTTATTCTTCATTCAACAGGGTCCGGTCAGCGGACTAACGGCTATTGTCAAAGGTGTTTCTTTATCTTAATACCACGGTGTATAACCGAACTGTTCGTGAGAAATGTGTGGCTTAGGACGCAGCGGATAACCCCCGACGTTTTCATTTACAATCTATGAAAGATGGTTATTACATATTTTTTATACTCGTTTGTTTAAGATGGATTTGTCCCTTTAAAAGATATAACATTCACGTTAAGCGACCACATGTGATAGAATTGCAATTTACAGACGTGTCAAACTCATCAGTCATCAAGTGACGTCTAGAACCTGTACATTGGGATCAGCATCCTAGAAAGTTGTTCCGTAATTTGTATAAAAATGCGGAATCAGACGAGTAGCACGTTTTTACTTCAATATGAAATTTATTTCCCATCACCATGCTTATTCTTGCCATGCAGCAAGCAGGAGGCCAGGGTATGTTTTAAATGTGCGGTAACAGTACGTGTATTACAAAAAGGGATCCGATATTCAGCTTGCATGTTGGTGGCGTGCAAAGCTGTTATTTGAAATCCTCAATATGTTTTGTGATCGTACGTTTATGAGGCTTTGCATCGTGAAAAAAAACGTATCTTCTGCAGTGCCCGAGCTATATGGATTTAAATTCCGTGTACATGGGAAGCTTAATACTACAAAACGTTTACATTTACATAATTGTATGAAAGAACGGACTAACGCGTTAATATCACTGGTATTAATTGCATGAATTTCGCGTGTGAATATATAATTATGGAGACTGGGCTTTACAAAGAGATTTTGTTCAATAATTTTCTAAGTTGTGACGCAAAATATACCGGTTATACATACATAATATATATTAATTATATTATTCCAATTTGTGGTCTAACGCGTTCACATTTGAACAATGTCGATTTACTCCATACCTATCTATTTTGATAATTGTCCGTCTGCTTTTTAGATTGTATACGAAAGACGTAAGGATTAAGTACCGTATGTTTATTCAAAAATCTCTCTGGATGGAACTATTTCCTTATTCTGCAGGCTGTGAGACAGAAAATTGATGAATAATTGCGCAACGCTCATCGTGAAGCCACGCTTTATATTGCTGATACTTATTTCGTCTTCCGTTGAACAAATCCGACTTAAATTCCTATTAACATCAAACTTTTCGTTCACACAAATACGTGATTTCACAGCGTTGCTCCGTTAATTGCAGACGTAAAACGCTCATAATATAATTGGTGTAACTTAGTTTCTTTTCCAGTTGTGAGAAACGCGTTTATCAGTTGCAACGAAATCAACACGACCTTTAAAATAGTTTGGCTTTACAAACGCTTCACATACGTTCATTTCAGCAATCATCTGCTTCGTTCATTCATATATACTATTCTAATATTTTCTTAGGTTTATGACAAATATTTGTGTGTCATTGTATCCATTGCCAATATTAATGAAAAACATTACATCGGTCACACGCGTATTTGCATAGTACGAGAAATTTTGAAAAAAATCTTACGCATTCTGCCGGAATTTCTTAAATTTAAGTCGAGCTTTTTTGACGAGGTTCTATAAGAGTCAACATAATAGTCAAAGGAAAATCGAACAAAATGAAAACATATTTAGGGTTCAACATGACCTGTCTAAGTCTAGTTCTTGAAGAATATTACACTTCTATTCGTCTACAATAGCCATTGGTTCTCAGTTTACGCGTTTCAGTATTGCACCCGCGTTGTCAACTGGTCGCGTACCGTAAGTAAAGGAACATATGGTTACAGCTGGAGATAAACTCTGTTATTTATGCTTTCCGGTGGTTTATAGAGAAACATCAGTGAACTAAAACTGATAATTCACTGTTTCAAACAGTGAAAATTATTGATAATTGTAATTGTTTTACCGGAACAAAAAGACAAAATTAATCATTTGTACGCATAAGATAAAAAGAAAATTTGTTGCATTCGATGTAATATGGATTTTAATTCACTCGTGATCATAGACAAAATGTATTTTCTATGATCACTCGTGAATTAAAATCGATATTCCACCAATTGCAACAATATCCTTTATTTCTTGCTGATAGGTAACCATATTTTGTTTGACTGCAAGGAAGAGACAAACGCACGCTGCCTTTTGGGACATGAATGAAATTAAAGTTCAACACGCATTAAAACAGAAATTTTATTGAACGAAGCTCTAAACACTTATTGTGAACTATTTAACTATAACACAGAAAACTACACAGATAAAGCGACAAGCATGTTGTGTATAATAAGTAGAATACAAGTATGTGATAACAATAGTATGACGCCTTTAATTGCCAAACCCCTCAAACAAGCCTCAACTGTAACTTCAAAAATCATAATTTTGTCCCAGAAGCTTTTTTTTTAAAGCATTTTAACAAACCATGATGCTGTCAAAATTGATCTCCATTCTTATTAGTGGTCCACCTGACTGCGTTTAAAACAATAACTAGAAAACCCATGATCAACAATCAACAAAATTTAACTTCAAATAAACATTTTGACCATTTGTATCCACTATCAGACCAACATTTTCAAAGATAAATAATAGATCACATTTTTTTTATTAGGGACAAAATAAGTAGGTACAGTAGTATTAGCCAGTGCTTACGATGTTCTATACACAGTTTACTATACTATATATACTATTTCAAGCACATCAAAGATAATTTATAATTGAATAGAACATACTATTATTACACATTAACTTTATAGTTTCTAGTGTAGAAACAAAATGATAATACAGAATACACGAATTTAGTGGGTGGTTTTTTCAAAAATGTTTAATCTAGCAATGCCTGTAATGGATGAACTTTACAGATATTTTACCAAAACTCGTTTTACATCACATGTTAACAGTGTATCTCACTAATTATGGAACCGTTTTAGTATGTTATTATAATCAATAAAATAAATAGAACAGAGCATACTATTATTACACACTTTACAGTTTCTAGCGTTAAACAAAACCAGCATATAATATGTAACCAATAAAAATATTATAAAATATAACAATAATACTAATTTTTCAAGCATTAAACAAAACCAGCATATAATATGTAACCAATAAAATATTACAATATTACTAATTTTGAAGCAAAATACAACATACAATTTGAATCCCAATTACATATTATTTAAGAAGCAAATGTGTAAGCAATATATCAGCATGTAATATAAAACCATGTTCCAATATGGATTGTTATATAATATAATCACTTTTAGTTATTTTAAATCAATATTTTACTTTACCACATACCTGTTTATACACAACAGGTACTTACTAAGTTCGGTTCGGTGTAAATGGCCGCACTTGAGGTTGATTAACTGAAATCCACTTACATATGGCATAAAAGCATAAATCTTGCGGGATCAACAAAATAAAACAAGAGGGCCATCAGGCCCTAAGGCGCTCACCTGAGAGCAAAAGGAACTAGACTATTCTGAAAAAATGCAAGCTGATTCATGAAGATTGGACCAAAAAAGTGACTTTTAACATTTTTTTTTATATATTTGACCTAGTGACCTAGTTTTTGAGCTCATATGACCCAGTTTCAATCTCTGCCAAGATTTCATTGGGACAAATGTTCTGACCAAGTTTCATGAAGATTTGCCAATAAATGTGGCTATTATATAGCGTCAACAAGTTTTCACTATAGCCATATAAGGACGACTGCCCCCCCCCCCGCGGCCATGTTTTTCAACGAATCATAGCCATTTTCAAACCCAGCCGAGCTATTGTTAGAACAAATGTTCTGATCAAGTTTCATTAAGATTGGATAATAAATGTGACTTCTAGAGTGTTAACAAGGTTTTACTACATAGCCATATAAGGAAAAATGCCACGCCCCCTTGCGGCCATGTTTTTTAACGGATCTCAACCATTTTCGAACTCAGCCCAGATATCATTAGTACAAATATTCTGACCAAGTTTCATGAGCATTGGACCAAAAATATGACTTCTAGAGTGTTAACAAGGTTTTACTATAGCCATATAAGGAAAACTGCCACGCCCCCTGGCGGCCATGTTTTTTAACAGACCAGAACCATTTTCAAACTCATCCGAGATATCGTTAGAACAAATGTTCTGACTAAGTTTCATGAAGATTGGACAATAAATGTGACTTCTAGAGTGTTAACAAGGTTTTACTATACACTAAAGCCATATAAGGAAAACTGCCACGCCCCCTGGCGGCCATGTTTTTCATTCAACTGGAACCATTTTCGAACTCGTCCAAGATATTATTGGGACACATGTTCTGACCAAGTTTCATGAAGATTGGACTATCAATGTGACTTCTAGAGTGTTAACAAGGTTTTACTATAGCCATATAAGGAAAACTGCCACGCCCCCTGGCAGCCATGTTTTTCAACCAACCGGAACCATTTTCGAACTCGTTCAAGATATCATTAGAACAAATGTTCTGACTAAGTTTCATGAAGATTGGACAATAAATGTGACTTCTAGAGTGTTAACAAGGTTTTACTATAGCCATATAAGGAAAACTGCCACGCCCCCTGGCAGCCATGTTTTTCAACCAACCGGAACCATTTTCGAACTCGTCCAAGATATTATTGAGACACATGTTCTGACCAAGTTTCATGAAGATTGGACAATAAATGTGACCTCTAGAGTGTTAACAAGGTAAATGTTGACGCCGCACGACGCACGACGGACGACGGACAAAAGGCGATCACAATAGCTCACCATGAGCACGTTGTGCTCAGGTGAGCTAAAAAATAAGCCTTGAAAATGGCAAAAATTACATACACCAGAACATATTTCTTCAGAACAAGAAATCGAAAGTGCTGAAGTTTATATGTTAGGTGAAAATAACAGCTATGCGTTTTTTTGTAGAGGAAATATGACTAAAATATAACCTTTCCCAATGTAATGGATTCGAAATATGAATTCTGCCTGATACTACATTTGAAAAAAAACAACAACAAACAAAACAAAATTTAAAAAAAAACATTAACACAAAACCCAGCACAAAAACAATATCAAAATGGTATGTAATGTCAATTACTGTATTCCAGACAGAGTCATGTTACTAGCAGCTAGTGGCTTTTCCAAAACAAAATGATAAACATGTTTAACAATCTAGTTGCTTTTTCGAAACAGAATTATATACGTGCATATGTTCAACAATCAAGTGGTTTTTCCAATACATAATGATATACATGATTAACAATCTAGTTGGGTCGCCGTGGTGTAGTGGATATGGTGTCCGCCTAGCGCTCGGGAGGTCATGGGTTCGAACCCCACTGGGAGCGTTCCTTTGATATCCCCCAAAGACACCAAGTACTGGTTATAGTCCCAGGAAACGGACTCGAGAGCGTTTATAAAAGTCTACGGCTTTCGATGCAATCGAGCTTAAATAAATAGGTTTAAACTAACAATCTAGTAGCTTTTCCAATACATAATGATATAACATGTTTAGCAATCTAGTAGGTTTTCCAATACATAATCATATACATGATTAACAATCTAGTAGCTTTTCCAAAACATAATGGAATACATGTTTAGCAATCTAGTAGCTTTTCCAAAACATAATAATCAAGTAGCTTTTCCAAAACATAATGGAATACATGTTAAACAATCAAGTAGCTTTTCCAAAACATAATGGAATACATGTTAAACAATCAAGTAGCTTTTACAAAACATAATAATCAAGTAGCTTTTCCAATACATAATGATATACATGTTTAGCAATCTAGTAGGTTTTCCAAAACATAATGATATACATGTTAAACAATCAAGTAGCTTTTCCAAAACATAATGATATAACATGTTTAGCAATCAAGCAGCTTTTCCAAAACATAATGGTAAACATGTTTAACAATCAAGTAGCTTTTCCAAAACATAATGATATACATGTTTAGCAATCAAGAAGCTTTTCCAAAACATAATTGTAAACATGTTTAGCAATCAAGTAGCTTTTCCAAAACATAATGATATACATGTTAAACAATCTAGTAGCTTTTCCAAAACATAATGGAATACATGTTTAGCAATCTCGTAGCTTTTCCAAAACATAATGATATACATGTTAAACAATCAAGTAGCTTTTCCAAAACATAATGATATACATGTTAAACAATCAAGTAGCTTTTCCAAAACATAATGGAATACATGTTTAGCAATCTCGTAGCTTTTCCAAAACATAATAATCTAGTAGCTTTTCCAATACATAATGATATACATGTTTAGCAATCTAGTCGCTTTTCCAAAAAATAATGAAATACATGTTTAGCAATCTAGTAGCTTTTCCAAAACATAATTATATACAAGTTTAAACAATCACCACACCAACTCATCCCAAAGTATAACTGCAATTTGGATGCACAAACAAATAAACTTTAATGTTGGTCTTCATATTATTTAACAATGTCAGTCAAATAGTGTATCAACTGTCACAAACTAGAAATCTCTACAGTAGTGTAGAACCCCCCTCCCTCCTTAAGGCGGTTGTAATATAAAGCAAGTTGTAACAATGAAGAATTAGACGATGGGGCATGGGCCTAGTATCACGAACGTACTTAAATCAATATTCTGACTCATCGTGCTCAATTTGGTGTTCACATCATTTTTTGTGTAGTTTTTAGCCTGACTCAACCCTGAGTTAGAAGAAGAATATGTTCATGACCTTAGGGATGAGATCTGAGATTGCTCCTGAGCTGACTGACATTCGCAATACTTAGCTTTTGGTTAGTTTTAACAAGGACAATACAAATCGCACATGCACAACTTCATAAATAAGGATAAATCCATGCAAGTGACAAAGGACATCTTTGGACAAATGTGTGTCCACGGTGATTCCAGCATACCCCACTATTTCATATTGGGGGTATAATAAACAAGCTTAATCAAACAATCGATCAAGAGTTTCATGGTAAAACTATGAACATGGAAAATAAAGACATTTCAACATATATTCTTATTTTAAGAAAACTTTTTTTTTTTTTTTAAGAATCACTTAATAGTATTGTGTTATACATAAAAAAGAATTAAAGTAAAGTAAAACAATGTATGTGTTTGTGAAACACCATGTCCCATTGAGCGATTTTGACCCATATATTTAACCTTTGACCTTGAATGATGACCTTGACCTTTCACCACTGAAAATGTGCAGCTCCATGAGATAAACATGCATGCAAAATATCAAGTAACTATCTTCAATATTGCAAAAGTTATGGCCAATTTTAAAGTTTGTGCAAACAAACCAACAAACAGACAGGGCCAAAACAATATGTCCCCCAGTATAGACTGGGGGACATAAAAAGGTAAAGGATGTATATAGTAATTTGGTTTGTTTATTGAAAGTTATAACACAGTTAAAACAAAGGACATATGGTAAAATAAGTCTATGAATGTACTGCATGTCTTTGAAAATTGTGTGAATATACATATATTATGAAATGAAAACAATTATTGAAACCGGAAAAAACTGAAAAACAAACAAACAAAAAACAACAACACAAAACCAACAACATATATTCTTATAAACATAATGTTAGTCAGAAACCCTCATGTTATACTCCACCCAGCAGTGCGAGTCAGCTTTCAGCTTGACATTTACATATATATAGTAAATAGAAGAAATAAACAACTAGTAAATAATAGTAATGATGAGCCACAAATATAATGAAATTTTTACAAGATGTCAATTATGATGTACGATAAGAACTTATTTGTCAGAACTACTCAAGAGAACAGAAGCCCTGTCAAACCGACTCACTGTGATGGGTGAAGTGAAAGCTATTGAACTGCCCATAGATAGCCTTTGTTCTGTTTCTGCTTTAACGTTTCTTAATGACACAACATGTTTAAGTTCAAACATGTTGTGTCATGAAGTAACGTTTAAGCAGGAACCGAACAAAGGCTTACAGTACAACAGTGACCTGTCACTGTTAAGGTAAATCGTAAAGTTAAAAAGTATTTTACATTCTCTCTATGTTCTACTTTAATATATCTACAGCAAATGTACTGTTCAAAAGTATTTTTAAGAAAATGTTGTCAGGTGATCAATCACTTTAGGATTTACCTTAGTGGGCTGCAGACCGAACCTTAGAAGCACTCCAAACTTAATGCAAACATAAATAGCAGGCTGAGCTTTGGATGGTCACGAAAATGCGTGCTTAAGAATGTAAAAAATATTAATACAAATGACTGACAGAATCGGTGTTATGCTGATTTAAGACTTAAAAGGGTGGGCATGATATGCACACGACAGATTTCCAAATACCGTACAAATGGACCTACAGCATGAATGTGACAATATCCAGTACAACATGCAACATATCACAAACAAAGCTGATCTTTTGTGTCTGTAGATTCGGTTTTTTTCCTCTCCTTATTCAGCCTAAAACATAATATCATGGGGAAAAATGTTGACTAGTCTAATAAACATGGTTTGAATTTCTAATAACACCACTACACACTTTTGCTACTTTTCCCTACCTTTGGAAGCTATTTATTTCTTAAATAAACAAAATATTGTGAGAAATATTTGTCAAATTTCAACAACTGACCTTGGAGTTCGGAAAATTCTTAACAGCCAAATAACTGGGGAATTACACATTTTTCCTTTATATTTTATATCTTCTAAATAATTAAGAACGCTAATTCAAATTTCTTTCTTTTACAACATCAGAAATGCACAAATGTACATATCCGTGATCTTGTCATTTAAAAACAAAAACAACACTCAATTTTATACCGACGAATATAAATTAATTTCCATTATTTGCTTGGGGTGGTTTTAAGATGCCAGCTTAATCACTGTTGTACTGCAGCCCGACAGATTTATGACATGAATGTCCTGACTTTATCCTCCACTTTACGGCCACACACGGGACAGTGGGTGACGTTCTGTGCACAGTCCTCACACAGTCGGTGATGTGTGCACGGGAGAAGAAGCATGTTGCAGTCGTTCTCTTTGCATTGAAGACACTTAAGGATGCCCTTCAAGCGCCGGTTTTCAACTATAGGATCTGAGAGGATACAAAATATACAATTCAAACTGAGATGAGAAGGAAAGTTGATTGTAAAGTATTCCAATCTTGAGATTATATGCAAATTGGATAGCAGCAATATAACTTACCAACAATATACATGAATATCAGAAAATGCATTTGGTATGCACTGGGAACATTCATTAACAAATGCAAAATGACCGTGTGAATTTCAAAGATAATGAAGTCCCTGTGCACTGATGTTGCATTATGTAAGAACCCAAGATGTTTACCAGGCACCCCTACCTAGTTAACTCTTAAGTTTAAGACTAGTGGGGACGTAGGGTCAAATTAGAAATCTTTGCTGTGACAGAAGGGTCATGAGCCATAAGGCGCAAACCCGAGACCTGAAGGTAAAAAAAAAACTATTCTAAGAAGGTGGAGTTCAGACTAATTAAAGTTCTTCATGAAACATAAATATTTAATTTTTAGGCACATTTTTATATTCAAACTCGACTAAATTTCATTAGAACAAATGTTCGGACCAAGTTTCCGGAAATTGACTTACAATGAGAATTCTAGAGTGTTAAGAAGCTTTTATTATATGACTAATTGACCTAGTTTTTTCCCCTCACATGACCCAGTTTCTAACTCGGCCGAGATATTCTCATGACCAATCCAAACTAACTGAGCCTGGCTTGAGAAAACAGGGCCTAATGCATGTGCATTAAGTGTCGTCCAAGATAAGCTTGTGCAGTCCGCACTTGCAAATCTAGGACGACACTTTCCGCCTAAACTGGATTTTCTATAAGAAGAGACTTCCTTTAAACAAAAAATACAATAAAAGCGGAAAGTGTTGCCCCTGATTAGCCTGTGAGGACTAAGCTGGGAAAACACTTTTCGCACATGCATTAAAACCCGTTTTCCAAGAGCGAGGATCAAATATTAATGATCTTATACTGACCTGCGGCTCCTGCTTGTTGTGAACTGCCTGTGGCACCTGAGGAAAAAGACATCAACATAAAACACTTCATGTTGCATAATGCGTAAACAGAAAAAAATCGTTCAACTTGCTTTTATGATTATATTCATATAACCTAGATTGAAAATAAACATGTAAAGCCCAATGGAACAATTTATGTAGTAGTTTTCTTAACAAGAGCTGTGAGAAGACAGCGCGCTCGACTATTCAAGTGCATGACAGTATAAAGTAAGCCATCATGGGGAAATTGTTCATATTGAATAAGGTCAAGGTAATATAGTCATATTCTAACTGGAAGAGGACCATAATTGAAACATATTGATCGCTTATGTTTTAAAGAAGTGGTACATTATAGACGATTCTGAGTTCAGGTATATTTTCCACAATCTATTGAACATTTGTAAAGACATAAAACAAACTAATAAGATTATATTTCAAGTTTGATAGCAATAGCTTGGGTTGGATGGTTGGACGGTCCTTCAAAAATAAAATAAATATTTGTGTGTTGTTTTACCATGTTTGAAAAAAAAAAATCTTTTAGGGTGGGGGATGGGGTTGGGGTGGGGGTCGAGAGGGGGGTATAATGTGGGGGTGTGGTCATTTATTAGATGATNGTCTGCTCTTGTTTATAGATTGGGGTCATGTTGGTAAAGAAGTATGCAAAATATAAAAGCAATATGTCAAGGGATATAGTAAATATTTGAGGTGGTACGCAAACTTTAACATGCCAACGCTCACGCCGACGCCAGGGTGAGTAGGATAGCTCAACTATATATATATAGTCGAGCTAAAAAGTCATTCAAAAACATAGTTATATTAATACACTTTTACTTAGTTTCTTAACGTTTGTATTGGTCATTGTAATCAAATCAGTTAGTAGAACACAATCACTTCTTCCAATTATCTATGACATTTGAAAGGCTAGTCTATTATTAATTTGATCAATCTCAATTATCCATTTAAGTTCAGAATACACAAAAAACTTATGATTAATTTTGCAGATACCATTCATGTCATTAACAAATCATTCTTAACAAAAATACCAAATAAGGGCTGTGAATAATAATATAAAAAAAATCAAATAAAGAATTATTCTTCAATATGGTCGATTTCAAGAATGTTCATTACTGTTGTGTATTAAATTTTAGTACAAGCGATTCTGAGAGGGCAATGACACAAACAAACCACGTTATAAGGTGAAAGTTCGTTGACATACTCACTTGCCCGACTTCAGTTTCACACAATCTCACTCACCTAGCTCCTCAGACGGCAGGTCCTGTGGTATTTCCTCCCCGCGCTCCTGTCGGCCGACCAAGATCTGGACCAGATCACCAGCATTGAAACTCAGCGCTCCCTTGGTCGGATCTGCAAGTAACACAGACACAGAGTTGATATTCAATCTGATGGCATCTGACTTTAAACTGCCCTTGACATTGATGGTCTTCTTCATTCTCTAGGATAACCAACATACTGATCTAATTACTCGCAGAGTTGATATTGAATTTTAATCAAAATAACATGAATCTTTATAAATATAGACTTCTTTTCGTCAGTTTTCTTTCAATATCAGGCTTTTCAACCAAACTTCTTCATCTCGAACCTAGTAAGTTCTATCTTTAATTACTGATCAACAAGAGGTGTCTGAGAGATTTTTTAACATTGTATGTCCCCTAGATTGATCTCTTTAAAGCAAAATCAATAAATGTTGTCCTTCCCTCAAAATATACAAGCATGCTTATTTATATGATCAAGGGATTAACATATTTTCTACATATTGTGTAGAAATAGTTTTCATGTTACAAGCCCCCACGACCTTGACCTCTGACTTTTTAACCTAAAATTGATAGTCTTTTTCCTTTTCTAGAAAAACTAACATACTGATTGGGATGACTGTACTTCAAAGTGTTATCTAGAAATCTTGCAAAAACAAGAGATGTGTTTGTCAGAAACACAATGCCCCCTACTGTGCGGCTTTTTTGTTTGTTTTTACCTTTGACCTTGAAGGATGACCTTGACCTTTCACCACTCAAAATGAGCAGCTCCATGAGATACACATGCATGCCAAATATCAAGTTGCTATCTTCAATATTGCAAAAGTTATGACCAATTTTAAAGCTTTCGGACGGACGGACAAAGACAGACAGACAGACGGACAGTTCAACTGCTATACGCCGCCCTACCGGGGGCATAAAAACTTTCAATTGAGAAAAGTATTCATTTTCAGAGCTCCTGTGACTTTGACCTTTAACCCGTTGATTTCAAAGTTGATAGTCTTCCTCCTTTCCTTCCTAACAATTAGAATGAATATACCAAGTATGGGTCAAAGTGTTCTTCACGCATCGTAGAGAGAAAAAAATGATATAACAAGCCCCTGTAAACTTGGTCTTTAACCTGTTGACCTCAAAATCCTTAGGCGGCTTTCTTTCCTCGCAAGTAACCATTTAACCTATTTGCCTGATTATAAGTAAAGCGTTATACAAAATAGTTTTGAAACAAAACTGTCTTCAAACGACAAACAGGGGCAAGGCAAACAAGAGCTGTGTTTGTCAGAAACACAATGCCCCCTACTGCGTTTTTTTTTTTATCTTTGACCTTAAAGGATGACCTTGACCTTTCACCACTCAAAATGTGCAGCTCCATGAGATACACATGCATGCCAGATATCAAGTTGCTATCTTCAATATTCCAAAAGTTATAACCAAACTTTAACCAAGGTTAAAGTTTTGGGACAGAAACATACAATGATAATTGACCATTGACCTTGAAGGATGACCTTGACCTTTTTTTTTTCACCACTCAAAATGTGCAGCTCAATGAGATACACATGCATGCCAAATATGAAGTTGCTATCTTCAATACTGCAAAAGTTATCAAACTTTAACAAAGGTTAAAGTTATGGGACAGAATTACAGACAAAATGACAGACAGGCTAAAACCAATATATAAAAAACCCAGCTTCTTCAGAATGAGGGCATAATTATACTGGGTTTGTTTGTTATACATGTACATCACAGTATGACGGGATTACTCACTCTTTCCGTTGTACTCATGAATGGCTAGCTTGACAGCTGTCCTGGAATACCCCATCTCTATCACTGACCGGGCCTCAGGTGTTGCCATTGGGTCTGAAATAGTCAGCTATCATAGACAGCCTATAATCACAAAAGCTACCAAGTACATCTACACAAAATTAATAGAATTGTGGATACTTTTTCTCTGCATTAAAAGCAACTCATTTAGCTGTATCTACAGCGCTACGGTCGTTGAGATAGGTCAGTATTAATCTGTGACATTTACAGTTATTGTATACACCTTCATGTGGGGACGCGTGTATTCGGCTGCCTGAGAGCTGATTGGCTGATATGATTACCAAGAATGTGATTGACAGCTGGGATCATGTCTTTCATGTTAGGCAGGTGAGGTTATTGTTTGTGGCACTATACAAGCGTGAATGTGATGTACAAAGAAGGCACAACAACTGGATTTAGTTATGAATGTCGGATTATATAGAAAATTTAAATGCGTGAACAAAATTAGTGTTCACGGCTACCTCGTGAATTTAACTCGGTCGATCGAAGTCAAATGTACCAAATCCGGATTGACGCATACATCTTTTGACTCACCGCGAAGATGCAGGGAAACACCGATATTTATTTGTTTGCTTACGAAAGAAAATTCTGCATCGACCATAGGCGGATAATCCCGATTTTCGTCGTGATTATGTTGAACCAATCAAAAGCGGGATAAATAATGGGCGATTACGATCGTATTTCACGTTTGGCAAAGTGCGTAGTCTGCGAAATTCGATAAATAAGTGTTATTCCATGGGATAACCTTAAAATATTTTATCGGACATTTTGGGCCGACAAGCTACGAATTTCAATCGGCCCTTGAATGTTTATGTCGGACATGTCCGTAGGTCCGATGGAGTTTCGGGAAGTCTGCAAGCTATACAACTGACGTAACGGTTTCTGAAAAGCCTTGTGAATATGGGATCAGGTCCTAAATTGGTATGTGAAAAAAATAACTTTGTGATTTACAATACACGTACAACCATTCGATTCAAGGGCTGTATGTGAATTGACTATACCTGTTGTCTGTAAGTCTCTGCTACTCAGTCCTTGGATCACAACAGATTCCTGAAATATACAGAAATAGTAATGAAACGCATGGCCACCTTCTGGAAAACATTCTTTTTTTGTCAAAATAACTTTCCCCCGCAGTGCAACTATATAGTAGTTTTCGAGCCAGAGCTTTGATAGACACATGACCTAAGGTGTGATTCTGGAAACACCTAAGGGAAAGACAAACTCAAGCCCTTCCTTACTCAGCATAACAAAAGTGTTTATTATTTAAGAGAACCAATACAGTTAAGAACTATTTTTGAACCTTTTCTTGATATTAAAAAGAAGGAAATCAGTTGAAAAGAACAAAAAATCCCAACCTTGCTTGACTCATAACACCAAACCACTTTGTCTGCCAAGATAAAGGGCAAATAACTAATGAATGCGTAGATCACGAATGATTAAAGAAGATTATAGTAGCCTTGTCAGTATTGATTAATTTGTCCATTTGAACAGGTCTTAGTCAAACATTAGGTCCATGTCTATGTCAAAATGAGGTAAGGTGATGTGCGTGTGTTGACAGTGTTCATAGATAACATCCATTCAAATATCGAATCTTTATAGGAAGTGGTATTGATGTTGGACAAAACTGTCAATTTGGGTTAACCAGGAATGTGTGACCTTTTTAAAGTCCAAAGTCCAGAAGTAGGTCAATGTCAAGGTCAAAATGAGGTCAGGTGATGTATGCACGTCGAGTGTTCATAGATAACATAAATTAAAGTATCAAAGGGTTGCAGAAAGCAGTGTTGATGGTAGACAAAATGCTTCATTTTGGGTTAACCTCGTACAGACAAGACAGATGGGCCTTTCGCTGTATACCGTGACATGAAATTTGTCACGCACATGTGCACTTCACGGTGATGACATATTTGAAGTTCAAATTAAATCACTTGCGTAATTCTTAAGTAAAACAACTTATAACATTTTATGACCACTTACCGATCAAGCAAAAAACTGACACAGTGACTCCAATACTCCTTCTCTCACACTTTGTGGGGATATAAAATCTTAATGCTTACACTATGCCCTTGGACAAAGTATCTATATTAATCTCAATTCCCCCCCCCCCCCNCCATTTTTAAAAAAAAATCAAATCCATATCCTTGTTTCACCTCATCCTCTCGCATAGCTTGCTCAGCTGCAGCCAGCACCAGGTTGATGTAGTCCTGACCCTTCACTTCCCGTACGTAGGTACAGTGGGGGAACCAGCGTGCGTGCTCCAACCAGGGATCGTCATCCTTGTCCCAGCGTTGTAGTCCACCGTCGCAGGTGAAACAGCGACACAGGTCATTGGTTCCTGTATTAATTTAATATTGTTGTAGTGTAGAGGAATGTAATACAAATGTATATACAGTGAAAACTCTCTATTAAGTTGTCTTAATACATGTAGCGAGGTGGTCTTAATTCTGAGTTTTCATGAATTTTGATGGACAGATCATACAAATGGTAAATATTCAATGAATTGTTGTGCATGCATTATAACAGTAATCGATCAATTCATTGTACAAAGTTAGTATTTCAAGCTTTTCAAACAAGAACTGAAATATAATTTTTATCATGATACTTTCCTTTTGGTAATCTTAGATAAGACTCTTTTCTTTAATGAAAAACAGTCAATTGTTGTTTTCTTTTCTTAGCAGAGCTTTTTACAGAGATTTCCCATTACTCGCGTTGATTAAATCAATCTTTTCTTTTAAATACAACTCTTTTCGTTTTCGCTTATCCATTTTGAATAACGATAAGGCATACAGGTCGGTTTTTATATCGAACAAATCCATCTTATTCAATTATCCATACTGTTAAATTATTCGCCGCCTTTAATCTTTAAAGAGTGTACCAACCATTAACCAATATCAAAGACTCGATAATATTGGCTAATTATGAATCCAGAATCAAGGTTTAAAAAGAATAACAAGGGCCGAAAATCTAACACCTAACAGTCGATGCAAATATCATTGTCGCAAATACTGTTGTTGTTAATTGTCGTAAATTGGTACACAATGGCTTTGTACACAAACCTGATCAAACCACAACACCCAATTAAGGTGTGAAAATTACTGGTCGTTTGGCAGGTGTCAATTAAGAGCAATTGCGTTGATTGGTTCTGATTAAAGTGGTCGTTATACAGGGCTTTTCCTGCTTCTTAAAAAAAGTCCGTAAAACGGACCCGATACCAAAGCAAACGGACTCGATCCCAAACTGAAATTGTAAAAAAAAATCAAAATTTCTAAAAAAAAAGAAAAGAAAGAAGTGTCTTATGATTAATATATCTTAATTTAATTTCATAAACATATTACAAAGTATATAACTATAATTTATATAATTTTGTTATCATAATTTGAATTATAGGCCTGATGTGTCAATATTTTGTTTAAAAAAAAATATCCAAATTTGGTCCATTTTGTCGATAAAAATTTCCCAAATTTGCCATTTTATCAATTTTAAAAAATCCCAATTTGACCAGACTCCTTTTCCCAAAGTGGCTGGGAAAAGGCCTGTAATAGCGGATTAGCGGGTTGGTCAGATTAGTGAGTGTAACGCCCATTGAAATATAGAAGGAAACATTTTGGACTGAAAAATGGTGTTCGTCGTAGCGAGTTGGTCGTAATACCGAGGTGGTCTAGTTTAAGAGTTTTTACTGTAGTCAAATGACTTTTTAACAACACGAATGTGAGGTTATATATTTAATAGCATTGTAATGAAGCTTTACTCTACAACTACTAACAATGATGTTATTCCAAGCAATACATACAAGAGAATGAATGAGCGGGCTGTCTGCATCTATGTTATGACTAACTCTTGGTTATGTTAATTTGCTTAAGCCTGTTTCTATGTAGCAGAATCATGGAACAGTTCCTATGGTAATAGAAAAGCTGCTGTATAATTTAAATTTCACACCATGCTTTATGGAATTTTCGGATTTTAACACGTGCATAGCTCATGACAGATCATCCACACGCCCCCTACCAACCATACATTTTAGTGAGCAGTATAGCTTTTTGGCATCTTTTAATGCATATAATTACAACTTTCCAACAAATTGTTACTAGATCTTGGTAAAAAATCCTGGCGAAAATCAGTTGAAAGGCGGAGAAATCACACCAATGTAAAATTAAGAAAGTCTGACTAATATATTTGACCTGTTGTTTCAAGGAAAACAAGGTATGTGTTTGTGAAACACTATGTCCCCTTTTGAGCGATTTTGACCCATATATTTGACCTTTAACCTTGAACGATGACCTTTCACTACTCAAAATGTGCAGCTTCATGAGATACACATGCCTGTTAAATATGAAGTTGCTATCTTGAATATTGCAAAAGTTATGGCCAATGTTAAAGTTTGTTCAAACAAACCAACAAACAGACAGGGCAAAAACAATATGTCCCCCAGTATAGACTGGGGTACATAAAAATTCAAGTTCTTACCGGTGTAGAAGAGTCCAGCCTCTGCCAGTCTCTGTGGAGGCTGCCCATTGGTGTGAGGCCAGCCAGAAAAGGTTTCCAATCGCTGAGGCATGGTAGCCCGATCTGGGTGTCGCATAGTCCGTGGTCGCGTTGTCTGTGGAGCCTGGATGTTAAGACCTGGCAGAGAAAAATATATAGATATCTTCATTAATATAAAGCATCTTGGGTCTGAAGCCTGAATGTTCAGACGGGTATAGAGAAACACCTTGCTATGATAACTTCATTCATATCATGCTTCCTGTATGGTTTGTTTTCCATTTCTAAGTTTGTGTCCATGGGATCTTTTTTAAATTAACAGGGCTTTTATATGTCAATTTTACTTAGGAAACTAGACAAAAGTGACAATATATACCCCACACAGGCTTAGGCTTTATCACAGACATAGCAGCCATGCCAAATTTGACAATGGCACATAACTCCAGAGAATTGCAAACATTCCCTTACCCAGAGCTTTGAATTGCATCCCCCAAAAACAGTGGGAGGCCCTGCTTAAAAACACAGAGAACTGGCTTCACCAAATAATAAGAAAACCAGAATATCTCAAAAAGCCACTACAGTAATAACACTTGCCCAAATTAAGCTTTATTTTTTTTATGCTAATTATTACATGTGCCGGTAACTATTACATTTTTTTCTCCAAGTAAACTATGTGTGCAAGTATTGACAAATCCCATTTTCTGACACTGAAGCATTTAAGAGATCAAACATTGTAAACCATCTAAGCTAATCTTACCATGAGAGGTTGCAGTTTCATTCCTTTGTTGAGCCTCAGCCAAGTTGTCCTACAAAACAAAACAATTTTCAACAAGGGCTGTTTGTAAAACAAGCATGCCCCCCCCCAAAGGGGCTGTCAGTTGTAGTGGCAGCCATTGTGTGAATACGTTAGACCTTGTGACCTTCCTCTTTGACCTAGTCACCTAAAAATCAATAGGGATCGTCTCACAGACATGACCAATACCCCTATGAAGTTTCATGATCCTAGGCCTTAGCATTCTTGAGTTATCATCCAGAAACCATTTTACTGCTTCAGTTGACTGTGACCTTGAACTTTGACCTAGACTCCTGAAAATCAATAGGGGTCATCTGTTGGTCATGACCAATGTCCCCATGAACTTTCCCTATCCTAACCCTAAGCATTTTTGAGTTATCATCCGGAAACCATTTTACTGTTTCAAGTCACTGTGACCTTGACCTTTGACCTAGAGTACTGAAAATCAATAGGGGTCATCTGTCAGTCATGACCAATGTCCCTATGAACTTTCCTGATCCCAGGCTTAAGCATTCTTGAGTTATAATCCGGAAACCATTTTACTGCTTCGAGTCACTGTGACCATTAACTTTGACCTAGTGACCTGAAAATCAATAGGGGTCATCTGCCAGTCATGACCAATGTCCCTATGAAATTTCCTGATACCAGGCTTTAAGCCGGCCGAGTTGATATTTCTCACAACAATTTAGTTTTCTCAACTGACCAGAATTGATCAGTATTCGTCAGATTCTTTCTAAAGCTTAACTCTACCATACTGATTTTCGCAAAAATTGTGCCAAAAAATGCCAAAAGCATCAGAAATACAAAACCTAATAATTTCAGGGGTGTCAATTGGCCGAAATCTAAAATCCTGAAAATCAGCCTAGAATTTTGTTGCCAGAGTCAAAAGAGTTTTAATTATTCATTATATTATGTTTCCTTTGTAAACAATATGCCAAAGGTCAATAATTTGTGTTTAAGATGACATTTTGTGACACGAACATTTAAAATAACCAAAAAAATCCTCTGATTTATATAAATATCAACAGTTTTCCTTGAGGGCCTAAATCCTGAATTCAGGAATAATCCTGAAAATTGACACCTCTGAAATGTACATAACAGAATCCTCAAGACTATTATTAACCTGTGACATGTGCACGCTTTGGGTCACATGAGCGCCATTTTCACGTGATTTCAACTTCCGCGCTTTTCAAAACAAAGAAAAACTACTAAATAACACAAGCACTTTACAAACTTTTACAAGCTGATTGTGATAATGTTGGAGGCCTACCTAGACGCGGTTTCGCGATTGCAAATGGCGCTGTAAACAATGATGCAATGGTCACATGGTTTAACATATGACCCGCGCGTGTTTAAATTTAGATCATTTCTGTTCCTTGACAGAAATTAAAAAGCCCTATCTTTGTACTAAATTTGGGTATTTCTTGACCGATTTTGACCAAATTTTTTGCACATCTGACATAAATACAATCACATTTTGACTCATAATCGCTTTTTTGCGACACATAACAAAAATGGGAAAATATACCAACATCAACTGGGCCGGCTTTAAGCGTTCTTGAGTTATCATCCCGAAACCATTTTACTGCTTCAGATCACTGTGACCTTGAACTTTGACCTAGAGTCCTTAAAATCAATAGGGGTCATCTGTCGGTCTTGACCAATGTCCCCATGAACTTTCCTGATCATAACCCTAAGCATTCGTGAGTTATCATCTAAAACCATTTTACTGTTACAAGTTACTGTGACCTTTGACCTAGAGTACTGAAAATCAATAGGGGTCATCTGTCAGTCATGACCAATGTCCCTATGAACTTTCCTGATCCCAGGCTTAAGTGTTCTTGAGTTATCATCCGGAAACCATTTTACTGTTTCGAGTCACTGTGACCTTGAACTTTGACCTAGTGACCTGAAAGTCACCATCTGCAGGTCATGACCAATGTCCCTACGAACTTTCCTGATCCCAGGCTTTAGCATTCTTGAGTTATCATCCGGAAACCATTTTACTGCTTCGAGTCACTGTGACCTTGAACTTTGACCTAGTAACCTGAAAATCAATAGGGGTCATCTGTCAGTCATGACCAATGTCCCAATGAACTTTCCTGATCCCAGGCTTCAGCGATCTTGAGTTATCTTCTGGAAGCCATTTTACTGCTTCGAGTCACTGTGACCTTGAACTTTGACCTAGTGACCTAAAAAATCAATAGGGGTCATCTGCCGGTCATGACCAATGTCCCTATGAACTTTCCTGATACCAGGCCTAAGCGTTCTTGAGTTATCATCCAGAACGATTTTACTGCTTCAGGTCACTGTGACCTTGACCTTTGACCTAGTGACCTGAAAATCAATAGGGGTCATCTGCCAGTCATGATCAATGTACCTATGAACTTTCCTGATCCCAGGCCTAAGCATTCTTGAGTTATCATGCGGAAACCATTTGGTGGACGGACGGACCGATCGACCGACCTACATGTGCAAAACAATATACCCCCTCTTCTTCGAAAGGGGGCATAATAACAATATACACTGGGTTTCAATAAAGCATGGAAATAAAACATCTTAAGGAAACTTTATTCTGGTACAAATGTTTGTCAAGATGATCAACTCTTCACCACTCAGACACACCCTGTGACGCCTTTGTAGCCCCATTAGAAATCAAATTAAATTAAAGACCTTTCTTACTAGATTCAATTTTTAAGGGCTTCATTTCCAACTCTAAGATACTGATGAATAACAAACAGCATAAAACCTGAACAGACTGCGAGTTACTCGCATGCTGTTTTAGTTTTATGATGGTTGAATAAGCCATTTTCACTTTGCTTCTAAGTGGGAAAGGGTTATAGGCTACTTTCACTACTAATTTGCATTGTGTATTCAACTATTTTCAAGTGTTATACTGTTGCATGCTAATGAACATTGGCTCGTTGACAAACACAACTTTTTATTGTTCTATGTAAAATACACAATGTAGCTCACTTCATTTTTCCCATCAAACGAAGTCAATTAAGTGTTTTATTATCTGCCTAAAAGCATGCACTATTGTGGCAATGAATTCTGGGAAATCTACTTTTGTTTTGACAGATTGATTTTAAAACCAGATTTAACCAGTTATAACAGGAAGCAGTGAAAAACGTGTGGCAAAAAATCAACCATAACAATTTTTTAAGAGCTCTTCCTTATACAAGTTAAAAGGTACTTATATCTATTTTTTAGATAAGATCATTTGCTTCATGGTTTATCTCAGTTGACACAGATATATATCCTACATTTTCCTCACGCATGTATGTACCGGTATGTTTGAACTGGTTTACTTGTTTTGTAGAAGTGTGTCGAAAACATTAAATTTTGCTGCAAGTAGTAACATGAAATGATTTGCTTTCACATGCGTGTCACATAACTGAATAATTATCTAGTTAACAAGACATGTTGAATTAAGGAAGTTAAATGGTCTTGATATAATCATTGAAATAGTCTGTCCATTTAATATAATATACTTTCAACTATTTAATTGCCGTGGCAAATCACATCTGGTCAGTTCAGTATAGCACTGTGTGGGGAAAAATACACAATTATACATAACCAAGTTTATATTCAGTATTGATAACTGAACTGAACAACCCAAATTGACAAATAGTGTTTTTTTCATGATTATATTGTGATGTGTAGCACTTTTCAAAAACAAATTATTATAATTATTATAATTTATATCATTCTTTTAATATTTATAGTAACTCAGTCTCATGGAAATCATCGGTCTCACTCAGTACACAGTGAAACAAACATTTAACAGTCCTTATCAACAAGAAAAAAAATCATGGATTGTGCCAGATAATGAAAATACCCAATACTCCCTCATTACAAACAACGCTCACCCATTTTATCCACCAATGATCCTTTCTTTCAAATAATAACCGTTGATATGGTACATAATTTTGAAAGGAATTGAAATCAATCAGCTTTGTTTTGTCCATGCAGAAGTGTTTTTTTCCAAAGCCATTTCCCATTCAGTGAAACGAATATTGTAATGCAACATTTTTGCTAACCACATGGCTGTGATTCAGAAGAACTGGTGGAAGATCATAAATGGCTGACCATTACTAGTCTTTCAGACCAAGTGAAAACAATTGTATCAATAAGGACTGATTTGACCAATCATGAGCTTATCTGTCAGTGGTAAATCATGGATGCACCACTCAATTACTTCAATTTAATTCTTTTGACAAACAAACTGATTCATTCCTTATTTTTTGAAATACAATCATAAATACGGAATAAGTTCATACAAGATGGCCCAAGATTGCTCACCTATGTAATAAATGTGTTTTCAGACAATTGCGAAAACCAATTTTGTTTTACAAGCCTTTATTAACCATTTGACCATCAGGGCCTTACAAGTTTTGACACCTGTGGTTTGATTTGATCAAACTTTGTAGATGACCACTATCTTATGCCAAGAATTATTCAAAATTTTAGCCTTGTGGTTTTGGAGGATAATTAATTATTTAGTTTTATATGCACGGAATGAAATTTTGGTAAAATCTGCCTAGTGGTTTAGGGTAAGATGTTTGATGACAAGCAGCGGACAAAAGGCGATCATAAAAGCTCAACATGAGCATGTTATGGTCAGATGTGGTTAAAGGAGCACTGCAGTGAGTGTGGAATGAGCTGAAAAGAGAACATATCACAACACTGTTAAGCCAAAAAAATATAGACAGAATGTCAAATGAAATGAACAATCAGAGAATGCAGTGCCTACCCTGTAAGTTCCGAGTAGTTCATCCCCAAGAAGTTGTTGCAGGAATGGACAGTTAGGCGAGTGTCTCACATGCTCAAACAGTGGCTCGTCTCCCGGGCTCCAGTCCTTTAGACCAATACCGCACTGGAAACAACGGACCAGATCAGCCTGGCCTAGAAAAACACAGATAAATGGTGGTCATAATCACATTGCAGGTGTCTAGTACTACATTCCACATATCAATCTATGTCCATCAGCATCAATCATGAGTTTTACATGTATGCAAACTTTGAAAAATGTACCATTTTTTGTAAAGAAAATCAGGGATAACTCCGAATAACAGTGCATGAATTGAATCACGATGTCATTTAGCAAAACGAATTTCTGACTCAGAGACAGGAAGTAAAACATTTGCATACAGTGGAACCCCTCTAACCTGGAGCATGTGAAAATTCTGGTGTACAAACACACAATTTCAACATATTCTCTTAGTTTATAAATAATTATCAACCATTTAAATTGAATACATTAACCAACAATACATTTTATATTATCTGTCCATACAAAAGTTCTATCATTAGATTATCTTTATTAAAACAATATCAGTGATTTTTTTACCTGCGAGTCCCGCGTCCTTGACTCACTAAAACTTCTGGTGATGCAAAGTTTCAAATAATTTGAGTCAAAAAAATGCATTGAAATTTCTAAAAAATAATACAGTTTAATATTTGGACTCGTTCTTTCAATTTGGGGACTCATAGGTTTGCAAGTTATCAAGTACCATTTTCCTATTTCCAGTCACTGTGACCTTGACCTTTGACCTAGTGACCTCAAAATCAATAGGGGTCATCTGCCAGTCATGATCAATGTACCTATGAAGTTTCGTGATTCTAGGCCTTAGCGTTCTTGAGTTATCATCCGGAAACCATTTTGTGGACGGACTGACACACCAACAGACCGACATGTGCAAAGCAATATACCCCCTCTTCTTCGAAGGGGGGCATAAAAACGAGTATTTATACATCATTTGCTTAGTAGATTAAACACTGTTCTATACACCCATAAAATCACCACTTCAGGAGTGTATGTTTGTTATCAGTAAATATGAACATTATACGCACTTCTGATGGGTTAACATCCCAATCATTAATTGCCACTTAAAATTGATTTGCTATTTTTAGATTGTTAATTGTTTTAGCCACTTAGTAAAGTGCACACATCTTCAATCCGCAATTACAATTTATGAGCAATAAACAAAGCCCTGAACAGTCTAGAGGGGTACAAATATGCTTGACATGACTCAACTTTAATCCAAAGTTTGACCGGTATCTCAAATTGAAGAGATCCAGTTTGGAGATTGTTCATCTCACGTTTCATTGTTGTTTTTTTCCTTTTATTGTTTATTTTTCCTTTTATTGTTTCTTATCAGAATTGGTAAACAAAATTACTGTCATCTAGTGGACCAAAAACAAACAAACACAACTTCTTAAATAATTTAATAAATCCAACAAAGGAACAAGACACCAAGATTGTTTCATCTGAAATTATGTTCACATGAAATGAAGCAGACAAAGAGAACAAAACTAAACCTACTCCTACATATATACCTGTGTAGTAAAAGCCGAATATGATAAGCCTGGCTGATTGCTGTTGCGTGTATGTCGGCCAATTCGCGAAGGTCCTCTGCCTCACAGTCTGATCAGCATACTCGGGATAGCGCGGCGCCACCTGGACTGTGTTTCCCACACCTCGGAGTCGATCACGCAAAATCCGCTCGTTATCCAGATCCATCAGATTGGTTGTTGGTATTGGGTTGGTAGGCGCTCCTGGTCCGCCAGTAGAGAACACAGGATTTGTGGAGGTCACCAGGGGGCGATTCCTGTCCCGCTCTGTTGCATCGCTAGCCTGTATCGGAACTTGAGGGTTCGGGCGTGACGAGGATGAACCCTGGTTTCTGTTTCGCCCAGACTTGCCAGATCTTTTTGCTGGAAAAACTGTTATGGTAACATTGTGTTGTATTTTCTCTGGAAGGGCTGTCAATTTTCTCAAGACTTTTGTAAGCTTCTTGGATTGAAACATTTTAGCAGAATTCTTCTTGACTTTATTGCATATTTTTCTGAAGTGTTTATCGAAGGATGTTTTCTTTTTTTCAAATTCTGTTATTTGTTGGACTGGTTTTGCAATACTTGTTGTTGGATTTTGCTGGCCATTAGTGGTAACATCTCTAAAGGGAACTTTATTTTCTCTTCCATTATTGTCAGGATTGGGTCCAATAACATTTGTTTCAGATTTGTCAATCTTTTCACCTTTGACAGAAGGTGGCTTTTTAATAGATTTGTCAATCTTTGTACCTTTGACAGAATGTGGCTTTTTAATAGATTTGTCAATCTTTGTACATTTGACAAAATGTTGCTTTTTAATAGATTTGTCAATCTTTGTACCTTTGACAGAATGTGGCTTTTTAATAGATTTGTCAATCTTTGTACCTTTGACAGAATGTGGCTTTTTAATAGATTTGTCAATCTTTGTACCTTTGACAGAATGTGGCTTTTTAATAGATTTGTCAATCTTTGTACCTTTGACAGAATGTGGCTTTTTAATAGATTTGTCAATCTTTGTACCTTTGACAGAATGTGGCTTTTTAATAGATTTGTCAATCTTTGTACCTTTGACAGAATGTGGCTTTTTAATAGATTTGTCAATCTTTGTACCTTTGACAGAATGTGGCTTTTTAATAGATTTGTCAATCTTTGTACCTTTGACAGAATGTGGCTTTTTAATAGATTTGTCAATCTTTGTACCTTTGACAGAATGTGGCTTTTTAATAGATTTGTCAATCTTTGTACCTTTGACAGAATGTGGCTTTTTAAAGTTTTTCACCACAAAACCTCTTATTCTTCGGCACTCTTTCAGGGACAAGATATTTTCATCATTTTCACGTTTCTGCTTCTTAACTGGGTGATTGGGTTCAGCAGGCACTGGAATAGTATTTCTGGGCCTTTTTCGCCTCGGGATCTCTGGCACTTCAGAAGCGAATGTATACCCAACAGCTCCTTGACCTTCTGAATGTTTGTTAGGCATGTGCATATCCTTAAGACTCCTTATGCTTCGTTTAGATAACCCTTTGCTTAAATCCTCTAACAACGATTCAACTTTAGAACTGGTACTTTCTGTTGTTTGATACCGACTTGCATTACCTTGATGAATCACCATTAAAATATGATGCCCACTATCATCATGATGAGCACTGTTATAATTTGTCAGCGGTTCTAATGATAATGATTGTATATCGATACCAGGAAACAAAAGCATTTCATTATTAGTTATATCATAATGTATCAGAATAGTTTCTTCAGACCGTCCAAAACGTTTTATGACCTCATCCAGAACTTGTGAAACATTTTTTTCCGGGGCAAAACAAATTCTGAAGTAGATTCTGGAGTATTTTTCTGTGGTTTCTGTAGTTGTTGTCATTTTCTAGCTGCTTTGTGTTGACTGTTTGCATTTACTGGTTTGAAATCTATATCTGTAAAGAAGAGTTGATTTCATTGATTGTAGCAGAGACTTGTAGAATTTAAAACCTGGGCAGTGTTTTTTTTCACCTAAAGGGGAATGATGGTGGGGCCCGTCCAAAGGGGAAAAACGCATCGTTTTTTAGAAAGAGGGGAAATATAAAAATTCACACTTTTATATGGTATGATATTTATTATATGAATAATTATATATGTATGAATGTTATATTCACAACTGAATGTCTCTGTCCTTTTTCTTAAATATATCAATTTTTTTTTTCAACATCAGTTTCAGATAGTTCAGCCTTCATGCACAGTCTCATCAGGCTATCCAGTGCTCCCTCCTTGAGATTGTCCCTGGATGGTGTGCAGAGACTGTTCAGGGGTTTTCCTAGCCTTTTTGGGAAAGGAGTCTGGTCTAATTGTTTTTTTTTAAATCGATAAAATGGCAAATTTGTCAATTTTTTATAAATAAAATGGACCAAATTGGAATTTTTTATCAACAAATATTGACACATCAGGTTTTCCTGGCCATTTTCGGAAAAATGAAATTTACGTGAAAAGTCCACTGATTTGGGACAAACCAATTTAATATAACTCTTAATAATAATTCAAAATCATATTAATTATAGTTATATCCTTTGTTAGATGTTTATGAAATAAAACTTAGATAATAATCATAAGACACTTCTTGATTTTTTTTATTTTTTTTTACTTCTGGGGGAGGAGGGGGGGGGGGG